>PVIY010005028.1:0-97615 GCA_004026745.1 Myrmecophaga tridactyla
AACCTGACGTGAATTCATGATTTTTGGAGGGTAATTTATGGAGGATGTCTCAGAATGATGAGACCCAACAGCAGGGCTAGGAGGGAAGGGACTTACCCAATCTGTGGTGGGTGTGGCGGCGGGGCGAGGGATCCCCTCTCACTGGATATGTGGAGGAAAGAGGAGAGAGGAGGCCGGGTCACCCCTGGCCAGGTGGGCCGCACCCACGCTCTCCTCCTGGTTTTTCGACACCAAAATATAAGGTTTTGAAGGTGAAAGAGAGAAGAGGCAGACCAAGAAACCTTAGAGTAAGTGAGTTTATTCCTGCTCTCCTGGGCAGAGCTCACAGAACTCAAGGTAGGGAGTTGTGAGTTCACCGCTGGGTCCTGGTGCGGGCAGTTTTTAAGCAAGGGGGTTAGGTGACATCTAGAAGGGGCGGCCCATTTTACACAGCTTGAGTCATGGTGGTTCCCCCGACCTAACCCTGGCATCTGTGTCACCGATGCTCTGAAGTTTCTGTTGGCTCTGTCATTTCTAAGCTCTCTCTAAAATGTTTCCTCTTTTAAAGGACTCCAGTAAACTAATTGAGACCCACCCTAAAGGGGCAGAGTTACATGTCCATCTAATCAGAAGGCCACACCTACAATTCGGCATGTCTCATCTTCATGGAGCTAATTTAATCAAAGTTTCTGCCCTACAATATTGAATTAGGATTAAAATAAATGGTTGCTCCAACAAGACTGGATCAGGATTAGGATTAAAATATGGCTTTTCTGGGTATAATAGGTTCAAACTGGCACATGGCAGTAGCAAGATAAGCAAAGGACAAACTTCAAAAAGGTAAGGGCTCAACAAGAAAGATATCTCTGAGAACAGCAGTGAAAACACCTGGGAGTTAAAGGCTCCCCATCTGAGGGAGTTATCTACCCTCAAACATCACAAAGAAGGGAGAAGGTGGAGAAAGTTTTGCCATATTTATAGGATTCAGACATGGATGTACAGAGTATTTTGGGAACTCTTTTTATAGATAAGTTTTTTCAATTTTGTAATTTCATTGCTGATTGCCTTTTAACAATTTTGTATATATAGTGTGTGATCTTTATAATTATTTGAGTGTAGGTTTTCAAATACCTCACTTTGAGGACAGCCTGAGCTATTAACTATCATTTCAAAATGTGACATTACTTCAAAGAGAATTTTATAGTGACAAATTTCCTAGTGTGTTCCTTTTCATTTTCTCTCATACCATGTTAATCAAGGCCTTTCATTGATGGTCTACCTGATTTCCAGACACATTTATAGAAAGAAAGCAAATATTTTTATATTTCACTTTGGAACCTTTTAACATGTTCAACTGTTTCTGCAATTTGTTCTTTAACCCTGATCTGTCACAACTTATTATCTTACATGCTCTCTTCATGGACATTCTCTAAACATGTAATAAAACAATTAATACTTTATCTATTCATAGATAAAGAATTCTTTGACTTTGCCGGTTTAAAATTCCAGGTTTAGGTTGGGTATATATGAGTTTTTTGATTGAGGCATAGACTATATATATGTTTGCACTCTCAATGTGTGTATTTAAAAATGATCTTTAATTTTCTTGATAATTATTCATTTATAAAATGCATGCCCTAGGGGGTGCAAGGTAGTTCAGTGGTAGAAGTCTTGCCTGCCATGCGGAAGACCCGGGATCGATTCCCGACCCATGCCCAGTCCATTCACTTCCCCCAAAAACAAACACAAGTAACACAACAAACAAACAAAAATTCAACAAATGGTGCTGCAATAATGGGATACTCACATGGAAAAACAATGAAATGTGACCCCCACCATACAGCATACAAAAAAAAATGCATTCATAAGTCTCTTTTGGTTTCAGTTACCTTTTTGGTTTTAAGTTTAGAAATACAATGATGTATTTTAAAATTATTTCATTCCATGCTGGAAATATTGGACTTTGTTGTGTGGTAGTCACTCCATAGCATTGCTATATGCCACTTAAAACTTATCCCAGTATACTTCCTTTCCTTTCAATTCAAAAATTATTTTTCTAGTAAACAGAAATTTGTTCACCTCATGATCCCTCATCTTCTCTAAAATAACTAGAGGCTTAGTGCCCTACACTGACATTTAAACCTTTGCTTTGTCAAATGAACCTGATCTATGAAGAGCAGAGGTTTCTTGCTTTAAGTATTCACATCTGAGAACAATTCTGAGTACTTAATAAGAGCAGAGTAACAACCACCATTTATTGAACACATAGCAAATTCCAGATAATGTGCTAATTGTGTTACAGACTCTAATTAAAATTTCATGGTAATCTTATGGTATTGGTAATATTATGTTCCTTTTATAATGAGGTAACCAGGATTAGATGTTCTGAGTACCTTTGATGGACATCAATAGTGAGCAGAGGAGCTGAGGATTTGACCTCAACCTGCTGTTCCCTAGACCCTCTGCTTATAAACTGTGTTCTTGGTAAACCTTATATTAATTTGTGGTCTATCAGCCTGATGGATTGCTTGCGTTCCTTATTTAAAGGTCACTTCACTATTACCAGGCAGGTTTCTTAATCTTTTTCTGCTAAAGTTAGAGACTATTTTAAAAGTGAGGGCAGTCCTTCCCAATGGTATAAATATGGAAAATTCTTTCTACCATCAATTTTACAGACTGTCCAACATGATCATGATGATACTTTAGAAAAATGGTTTAATAAAATATATGAAGAAAGAAAGCTACTGGGGAGCTAAGTAATGCCATTAAATGGATTTGCATTTTACTTACTGCAACAGTTTCTACACACTTTTTAAAATTGATATATATTATATATTCACATACCATGTAGTCATCCAAAGTGTACAATCATTGGTTCACAGCATCATCATATAGCTATGCATTTATCATCACAAGTGATTTTTTTTCTTTTTTGTGAAAAAAACATGTAAAAAAAGGAATAAATTTCAAAGCACATCACAACATTTAGATATAGAACAGATATCAGAGTTTGGTATGGGTTACAATTCCACCATTTTAGGTTTTTACTTCTAGCTGCTCTGAGATACTGGAGACTAAAAGAAATATCGATATAATGACTCAGCAATCATATTCATTTGTTAAACCCTACCTTCTCTGTATAACTCCACCATCACCTTTGATCTTTCTCCCACTCTTTAGAGGTATTTGGGCTATGCCCATTCTAATGTTTCATGTTGGAGGGGGCTGTTGCTAATATGGGATAGGGGAATGGAACTAATTGATGTTCTGGAGAGGCTGACCCCTCTGCATTTCAGGACTTATCTGGTCCAGGGACCCATCTGGAGGTTGTAGGTTTCTAGAAAGTAACCCTAGTGCATGGAACCTTTGTAGAATCTTATATAATGCCCTAGGTGTTCTTTATGATTGGGAGGAATGGTTTTGGTTGTGGTTTGGCAAGTTATGATAGGTAGCAATGTCTAACAGTAGCTTGTGTAAGAGTGACCTCCAGAGTAGCCTCTCAACTATTTGAACTCTCTCAGCCACTGATACCTTATTAGTTCCACTTCTCTTTCCCCTTTAAGTCATGATGGCATTGTTGATCCCATGGTGCCAGGGCCAGGCTCATTCCTAGGAGTCATCTCCCAAGCTGTCAGGGTGACTTTCACCCCTGGATGTCATGTCCTATGTAGGGGGGAGGGCAATGATTTTACTTGCAGAGTTGGGCTCTCAACTCCATGTGCACTCTCTCAGCCACTGATACCTTATTTGCTACACTTCTTTTCCCCCTTTTGGTCAGGATGGCATTGTTGATCCTATGGTGCCAGAGCCAGACTTATCACTGGGGGGTCATCTGCCACACTGCCAGGGAGACTTTCAGCCCTGGATATCATGTCCCACATCAGGGGAAGGGCAATGGTTTATTTCACTTGCAGAGTTAGGCTTAGAGACAGAGAGTCCACATGTAAGCAACAAAAGAGTTCCTCTGGATGTGACTCTTAGGCATACCTATGGGTAGGCTAAGTTTCTCTGCTACTTACATAAGCTTCACAAGAGTAAGCCTCAAGATCAAGAGCTTGGCCTATTGATTTGGGTGTCCCTAATGTTTGAGACAGTATCAGGGAGTTCCCCAGTGGTAAAGTTTAATAGTTCTGTATTTTTTCTCCCATCCCGGAAGGGACTTTGCCAGTACTTTTTGATTATCTGCTCAATATACTCTGGGATGTATCTAGGCATTACAAGCTATACATGATTAAAGGTCCTCATTCTTATGCTGGGCTCCCTGTGTTCAGGGTTTAAATAATCTATCCAGACAGGTTGAGTTAAATTATGTCTACACACTTTTTAATTGCAAAGCTACAGATGCACTATTATAGATTAACTTTCAGTGAGTTTCATTAGTAACATGACCTCCAATTTTTAATATCAGAGTTCTATATTTGCTTGCTTCCTTATTACCTTGTCCTAAAGCTATAGCTCTTACTTCAACATTTCATATGTGCTTTATTTTCTTTTAACAGTCATATAGATGCATGTGATAAACAGGATGCTGGTCCCAAAGATGTCTACCTCCTATTTCGTGGAACCTGTGAAAACCTTAAGTTACTTGGCAAGTGGGTTAAGTCTGTAGATAACATTACAGTTGCCAACTGGCTGACTTTAAAATAAGAAGATTATCCTGGATTATCTTGGTGGGCTTACTGCAATCATGAGGATCCTTAAAAGGTGGAAGAGGAAGGCAAAAGAGAAAGTCGGAAATCAGATAAGGGAAGGAGAGGTCTGAGTGATGCGATTACGGCTTTGAAGATGGAGGAAAAGAGCCAAGAGCCAAGGGGTGCAGGCAGCTGTTAGAAGTTGCAAAAGGCAAGGAAACAGTGAGACCCCATTCCTTACATCTGACTTACAGAACTGCAAGAGATTACATTTGTGATGTTTTAAATCATGAAGTTTGTGGTAATTTATTATAGCAGCAACAGGAACTTTATATGTACATTTGTTTGCTTTGCACATAGTGTTACAGAATTCTGATAAATCTCTGAGCTCTTCTCAGTATCTGTAAAATGTACTCAGCTGAAGAAAATGTATATTAAGAAGCTAATATCTTAACTATGGATACACTAAATTTTGAACTAATGGAAGTATTGTTTTGCTCTTTCTTGAAACTAGGCTCCTTAACTTACCAGAAATGCTTAATCACATAATTTTCCCTTTATAAAACTGATTTTATACAGATGCAAAGATATTACCCTCAAAGCTCTATCACACAACCCACCCTGCCACTCACAACTCTGTTTCCTCACAAATTTGTCCTCTCTCTTGAAAGGTTTTTTCCCGTGTGTTATTTACCACTGATCTAAGCTGCCCCAATAATGTCCTCCCATTTCTAGAGAAGCAAAATATCTAAAACTGCATTCATAGATTTGTTGATGTATTAAAACAACCTAAAATCATGCAGTTCCTGGTGATAATCTTTTCACCTAAAATCATGCAGTTCCTGGTGATAATCTTTCCTTCTTTGGAGCACAGCAGCCTACAGAGAACTTGTTTACAATGAAATTATATGGAGGCTACATAGTTCCTTTTTCAAATCCCTGTAAAATTATAAAAATCAAGAACTACTTTGGAATATGTAATTTTTAAAAAAAGTAAATACCATTTTCAGATAAAAGCATGATCTATTTCTCAGTTTCAAAAATACATAGAGATGCTATTGTCAGTTTGATGCGAATCAGATGTACTCCTTGTCAAAGTCAAATATCCAGGAAGCTGTAGGAACCACAGTAAGCCATTACAGAAGGGAACAAGAATAGAATGGTTTAAACTGATTCCTTCCTCTCTCACAAACTGGAAAAGTATGTTCTTTCTAATTTCCTCATGGGTAGAGTGCTTTTTCCTTTGCTAACCTGCAATTCTTCCAAATGGACTTCATGGAATAGTTGGGGAAACCACTGGCAGAATAACTTTAGCAATTTTGTTGTTTAAGCACCAAGCTGTTCTTGCCATTCTACAAAAGATATAACGAGGTTATCCTGACATAACTAGGTTATTACTGATATCCTTCAATGGGCTCACTAGAAAGCTCTCCCACTAGGCACATTTGCAGGCTAGTGAGGAAGCAACAGTGGGGACCTCTGTCTATAAGGCCAGGGGATATGTTGGAGAGCATGTAGTCATGGTTGGAGACACGTGTCAACTTGGCCAAGTTGTGGTACCTGTTTATCTGATTGGGCAAGCGCTGGCCTGTCTGTTGCAATGAGGACATTTCATAGGATTAGGTCATGATCACATCAGCTGCATCCACAGCTGATTCCATTTGTAGTCAGTCAAGGGGGAGTGTCTTCTGCAATTAGTGATGCTAAATCTAATCATGGGAAGCCTTTTAAGGAGTACTCAGAGGAGACAGATTCCATTCCTGCTTTGGCTGGTGAGCCTCTCCTGTGGAGTTCATCCAGGCCCTCCATCAGAGTCATCCACTTCGCAGCCTGCCCTGTGGATTTTGGACTCTGCATTCCTGTGGTCACGTGAGACACTTTTATAAATTTTATATTTGCAAGTGTTCCCTGCTGATTCTGTTTCTCTAGAGAACCCTAACTAATACAGCATGCAATAAGAAACTACTAACTCTGCCCTGGGGAACCTGAGCAGGCTTTGGGGCAGAACTTCTGAATAAAGGATAAATAAGAGTTTGTAGAGGCAGGCAAGGGAAAGAGTGTTCCAAGTACTGAGAGCTCCGTTTCCTACATGGCAGAGTGTGACAGTGCATAATGAACATTTGAGTAAAGGTTAGATCTGACAAAATGAAACTGGGTAGATGCGATAAGGTTGTAACGGACCTGAAATGTCATACTAAAGAGTCTGGATTTTACCTTTTTCAATAGAGCACTGTTAAAGATTTTTAATTGGAAGAGTGCAGGATGATATATTTCTAAGTAATACACCACAGAAATTGGATAGAAGGGATACATAAAAAAAAAGCATAGAAGAGTAGAGACCCCAATGAGGAGACTATTTCAGGTGGGAATTCTCATTTCCGCTGGTACAGTTCTCTTGCTTTCTAAACAGTTAAAACAGTGTCTGACGTATAATAGGTCATCAGTATATGCATTCTAAATGTTGGTGAATGAACCAATGAATCTTAGCCTGAAATGAAACTGGATGATTAAGAGAATTATAGGAAACTGCAGAGAGCCAAACTATAAAGTGCATTTTATGAGGTTAGAGGTATATTTTTGCCATCCCATCTCCCATGCTTGCCATAGAGCCCAGGTTCAATAAGTAATTGTTTGAATGAATGAATAAGAATGTATCAAATATATTGTATTTGTCACTTCTGAAAATACAAAATTGTATATGCAAAAATTTTATTCATTGCATCATGGTTTGTAATTGCTAATTTTTGGAAACAACTAAATGACCAGATACAGGGGGATGGTTGAATTAACTATCAACAAAAAATTCAAAAGAATGGAGAAGACCTTCGTGAACTGATATGCAGTGATTCCCAGAGTATATCATTAAGTGAAATAAAGTGAAGAAGAGTATCTAGACTATGTTACCATGTGTGGCAGAAATAAGGGATATGAGAAAATGCACAGAGTATGGGCTCATTTGTGAATAAAATAAATACAGGAAAGATAAATCAGGAACCAATGACATTGGTTGCCTACAAGAGTTGGGTGAGAATGGGGCGGAAGTAATGGTGGAATGAGGACAGGGCAGGAAATTACACTTCTTTGAATATATTATTTCCTATAATTCTGACAATTAAAAAAACATGTTAAGGTTTTATTATTCTACTCATCCAATAAATTAATGAAATCAGCAAAAAATGAGGAAAATCCAAAATGGAATAAGGACAGAAACAAATGAACCTAAAAATATTTGAAATGAATAACATAACCATACTGAAGTTTGGGTGGAGGGATTTAATATTTTAAATTATAATATCATCAGTCCAAAGAAAAAAAGTAACTATTAAAAATATTGAACTCCAAGGGTACATGGGTAGTACAGTGGTTAGAATGTTCGCCTTGCATGTGGGAGACCCAGGTTCGGTTCCCAGACCATGCACCCCCCCCAAAAAAAAAACAAATAAAAGATCAAAAAAACAATGAACTTCATTAATATGCTTGTTTTTCATGGGGTATGACTATTGATTTCAAAACTATTTTACGTGTATTCTTAGAGCAAATGAAAATTACAGTATGGAAAAATGAGATTTCTAACTATCAGAATAAAGGTTGAAATAAGAAAAGGGAGAAGACTAGAATGAATCTTATTAGAGTGGATTGGAATTGGAGATCTCAATGTGAATATATAATGTCTATATACACACACATACACAAAATAATATAGATGCAGATGTGTTTACAAATACACACATTTCCTAGCTCCATCCACTGAGAAAACCTGCTATCATTTAGCAGCTAGATCCTGATTTTCTAAATACCATTTTCCAATAAAAGGAGCCAGGCAGGGCTCTGTGGAGAAGTGGCAGATTCCATTGCTCAGACAGGAAAAATATAAGATGAACCTCAAAAGTCTTTGAATCCATAAAGTAAGGGAATCTCAGAAAATGATAGACTATCGTTAAAAAAAAGATAAAATAGACCCAGGGGCCATCTTGAATCTGGGATAATTTGAACAACAAAAAATAATGATAGTCTAAAATTAAAACCCATGGAATATAAAAGAGTCCATACTGATATAGCCAAATAAATCAAAAAGTAAGTTAAAAGGAAATTTCTTCTTTACAATAGGATTCCAACTAAAAAATGTAGACTTGCTCGCATTAGGAAATCACTATCTGTCTAACATTATGACCAGGATTTTTTTGGGGGGGTGGGGGGCAAGATTCATCAATGGATGTTAAAACAAGAAAGGGATGGTATGATGTAAAATAATATACTTACATGATCTTGAAGTATCTCTCCACAAGAAACCCATTAATTGCAAAGAAAAACATGGTCACCCTAAAGTGGAGAAAACTAGAAGAAACCACCTTAACCAATGGTCAAAGTTAACATCACCACAAATGGGACAAATTGACATAATGTGTCTGTGGTTATGTAGCCTGATCAGGACATATCACTTTCATGGTAGATCTGTAAAAGATGTGTCTAATCAGGAGGAAACATAAGACAAATGCAAATTAAGGGATGTTCTGCAAAATAACTGGCCCATATTTTTCAAAAGTGTCTAGGGTAGAAAAGACTAAGAAGCACTGAGGAATCATTCCAGATAAAAGAAGATGAAAGAAGCGTTAGTTAAATGTGATAAAGGACATTAGTGGGACAATTGGGAAAATTTGGATACAATCCATAGATTAAATAATATCATTATATCAATATTGCATTCTTGATTTTAATAAGCATGCTATGGTCATGTAAAAGAATATCCTTATTTTAAGGAATGTTCCCTGAAGTATTTAGAGGTAAAGGGGCATGATGTTTACAATTTACCCTAAAAATAGCAGGGCAAATTATATTAAAATGTCCATCAAATTTATCAATCATTTACCAATCAACCCATTTATTGACAGAATGAATGACAAAGAAAGTGTGGGAAATTTTCAGGAATATGAGTCAAGTGCATAAAGGAATTCTTTATAGTACTCCTGCAACTTTTGTGTGCCTGATTTTACTTCAATATGGGAAGTACTGTACTTGTTAAAAGATTAGGTAAAGGATGAAAGGAGAAAAAAGTAAGATTTGTGGCAGGTGGTGTTTTGTTGGAGTCATAGGATAGAAGGTGAATTACCAGCAAATTGCTGACCAAGTTGTTGAATAGCTACTAGGAATACAGGAGGAGGTGTGACTTCAAGAAGCAAGATAACAAGCCCTGTTTCACACGTGAAATGCGTTCCATTCAGCAGGTTTAATGATTCTTTATAGTTGAAGAAAGAAATAAAGATGATGCCTTGAATACTAAACTAGCAGGTTTCAATGCCTTCTTAGAATTTTAATTAAAAATCATTTTTGAACTTGCTCTTTCACAAGAATGAACTGAAATTTGTCTTAGCTAGGTGAAGGAAAACATAGAACTATCACAAAGACACAACATTAAAGGGGAACAAAAATAGCGTGATGTAGGGGAAAACATCTACTAACATGATTTAGTATGAAATTAGAAGTCCGACTTCTGGGTCCTAATATAGGTTGCAACAGTAAAGGGCTTAAAAGTGAGTGGTGATCATGTTCTTAAATGTATTTTAACAGAAGGGTCTCTTTCAGGCTGTTGATAAATATTTTGGCAAAATGAACTATATCCCAGTGGTAATGAATCACAATTTATTTTTCAAGTGTCTTTAAAAACATTTCATTTTCTAGGACGATAGAATTCCAAATCTTAAGGACAGGTTCATCAACATGTATGCACCAGTGGTGGCAGGCTGAGGGCATACCTGAAATTTGATTGAATTTTGGAAGTGCCTGAGTCACCAGCTTGGAGGATGCACTTGGGAGGAAGTACTTCTCTGATCCTTTCAGAATCAATGGATCTTTAAAATGCACTGCTGTGTACTCACATACCTGGATGTCCACTCTTCAAATTGTTTTACTTCAATAGCTCTCTAGCCACATAAACTTATATAAGGACAGATATTTTCTCTTTACAACTAGGGCTATTGTTATGAACTTCATTTAAATATAGCCGAGTCCATCCATCCCCACACCACCCCATCCCCTCCAAAAGCTTTTATGATAAACCATAATAATTTAATATTCTTACTTTTATTAAATTTATACAGATATCCTTGCAAGGTCAAATTTTTTTTTTATGAATTTAACCATGCTATTGCTGATACATTGCCTTCCACCAAATACATTGTAAGCCATATAATGCTGCCTTCCAACCCCAGCTGCCTAGTATTACTCAGTACACGAAATCCTTCAGGAGCTAGTCAATATATTCTGTGAAACTGGGGAGATGCTAAGGGAGAAAAATCTTCTTTATATTTCTGCAGAAAACCAGCCGGATGATTTGTGAAACTGTTGTTCTTCCCACTGTTTTATTTTGTCCCATAAAATCCCTTCTGGGGTTAGTAAGTATCTTATATATCATGTGTCATATATCAAATCATATCATATATATCATATCATATATTATATATCACATATCCATCTATCATCTACTTAAAGCATATCTATCTATACTCTCATCTTTCTATATTATCTATTTATCTATCATCTATCAATTTTATCTATGTATTTATGGATTACCTATCTATTTATCTATCTAAGCATCTATTAGTATCTACCTTTTATTTATCATCATCAGTCTACATAATGAAGGGGTTTAAGGATTCTTTTCTTTCTTCTGCGTATTCTTTGTAGAGCCTGGCTGTCAATAACTAAGATAGATTTTTCTCTTACCTGCTGCCTCTTTTACATCTACGAATAAAACATTTTGCTACTGATCTGCTGCCTATTCCACCTAGAGCAACAGTTTTGATCTATAATTCCTGTAAAACATAGTTCTCAGCCACCTTGTTTATTCTCTTTTCTTTACTTACTTTTCTGATATGTAAATGTAGTCCAAGAGTCTCTTAGATTTATGGTTTATTTATTTATTTATTTATTTATTACATGGACAGGCACCAGGAATCAAACTCAGGTCTCTGGCACGGCAGGTGAGAACTCTGCCACAGACCGACCATTGCGGATGAAGATGTCTCTGAACAAAAAACATGCTTTACTTTTTTCGAAGCTTCTGCTCATAATATTTTGTCTGATTCTTTCATTATTTTCACTTATGAGTAAGATGAAGTTCAAGAAGCTGAGACATTCCCAGAGGGAGAAAAGCCACAAAGAGTGCAATATGGGCTCAGGGCTGAAATGTCTGCTCACCAGCTCTTTTGGGGCTCAGGGGGAGTCTGTCCTCTAAATTAATAGCTCTGTGGATGAGGAGACATGATTTCTATTTTTGACATTACAAAACTAGTGCCATAATCTTAGATGTTAGTTTTCTCTTTTTACAAGTGGTGAAAATAATTGTTTCTTGAGCATATGCTCAGCAAAGTTAGTTATGAGAGTTAGAAAGTTTTAGATTCCATAATCTTGTTTCTCAGGGAGTTTATAATTAAGCAAGGAATATGAGAGACATGAAATAATAGCAAACAATGCAAGACAAATGGTTGTTATCAGTTGCCTTACCTTGGAGAAGTATTCCATTTGACATCCTGGATTACAGACAAGACAGGTTATTTTCATTTGCCAGATAGTAACAGATTTTTTTTTTTAATTTTAAGTTCCTCATAAGAGCAATCAGATCTAGCTGACCCTGCTAAAGAAAAATGAATTTTACAAAGATTTTTAGAGATGGTAACATTCCCATATCACATCTTCTTCAATCTCTTAATTAATCTCCTTTTCCAATCACCTTAACTATTCTCTTCCTAAAATGAAAATGTTATTATTGATGAGAGAGATTTTTCTTTCAGGAATCCACCCCATACATGTCTTTTCATTGTTACTCAGCACTAAAGAATTTGAATGATTCAAATTCCAGACTTCCCCAACCATTCCGTATTTCATGGTGAACATTATGATATTTTACTGCCATGAGTATTTTCCCTCAGATCTTAAGTTATACTCTCTTCAGATATAAAATTGGGAAACCAGGGCCTTACCAAAAGAGGGTATTCCAAAAACTTAGCTTGAGATACAAAGGGCTAGTTGGGGTGGGGGGAGGTGATAAACATAAAAACTTTATTGATATATGGAAAAACTGGGAGAAGGGTGGAGCAAACACTTTTCTGTCCTCAGCATTTGCATTCACACTTCTTTCTATCCTCTTGTGGTAGGAGAAGAATTACTCCGAAGCCAGAGCTCTGAATCCTATCTACTCTCAGGAACTCCACTTTTATTAAACTCCTTTTTAAAAAAATCTTTACTTTCTCTATAGTCTGTTCCTGTTAGCATTTAAACTGGGGGATTTTATTTAAACAAAATGAAGGAAAAAGTAAACTTTAATAAGATGTTTTGGGAAACTGTCCACATTAATTTATATGAGTCTCCTTCATTCCTATTTAACTTTTTTGAGGTTTGAATCACATCTTCCACAAAAGACAGGTCCAAGCCCTTCTTAACTGCTGGTTCTGTGGGTGTGAACACATTTCAAAGCCCAGTTCACTTTTTCTTTGGTTGGGTTTCTTCTCTCTCTTTCTTGTATTGTTTAGTTTGGTAGATCCCTGAGGGTCCACTGCAGATGTTAGCCCTCCTTGACTTCTCTCAGGAGAACATCTTCTGGCCTTACATCAGACAGAACATAATGGGACATAACCAGACAGGGACATAAAGAATCAGTGCACTTCTTCCTCTTTTTCTTTTTGATTGTTTTTTTTTCTCTGTTTTGTATTTTTGATTCTGGCAGATCTCTGAGGGATGAGCAGAGATTCTGTCCTAAATTTTGGCCAAGAAAGCAGCTGCTTCTGGCTTCCCAGTGACACATGACTAGAAATGGGGAGGCAGTACACTTAATTTTAAAATTATTACTTGTTTTATTTATTTATTTATTTATTTATCTATTTATTTATTTATTTATTTATTTATTTAGTGTGGGGGGTATTTTGTCTGTTTGCTAGTATTTTTTTTCCTTTCCTTTTTCTTCTCTCTTTTTTTCCTTATTTATTTTTTTCCTTCTAGTTCTTTTACTGGCAGAGTGAAGAACATGAGAACTAGATTCCCAGAGTGACCACAACATAATGCTCAAAATGCCTAGTTCTCAATAAAAATTACAAAACATACAGGGAAATAGGAAAGAGTGGTACAGTCACAGGAAAAAATAATTCAACAGAAAATATTCTAGAGAAAGTCTTTGTAATGACTAATCAAAGATCTCAGACCACCTCTCATAAATAGGATTAATGAACTAAAGGAAAAAAAAGAGTTAAAGGAAATCAGAAAAACAATGTAAGAACAAAATGAGAATTTCAATGAGATGGAAATTATTTAAAAAAGAACCAAATAGAAATTTTGGAATTCCAAAGTTCAATAACTGTTCTAGTTTGCTAGTTGCCAGAATACAATATACCAAAAATAGAATGACTTTTAAAAGGGGAATTTAATAAGTTGCTAGTTTACAGTTCTAAGGCTTAGAAAATGTCCTTTAAAGACAGTCTATAAAAATGTCCAAAATAAGGCAACAACAAGAGGTTCCCTTCACTCAAGAAAGGCCAATGACATTCAGGGTTTCTCTCTCAAATGGAAAGGTAATACGTGGTAAATGTGGTGGTGACGTCTGCTAGCTTTCTCTCCAAGTGGACATGACCAAGGGCAGACATTTTGTTTTACTCCCTGCTTTTTACATACTTTAGGAGTACATAATTTCATACATAAATTCATAAGGTGATATACACAAAGACACATAAATTCATAAAATTATACAACAGTAATACAGAGGTGATACATATGAATTCATAAAGTTATACAAAAATACTGAGGTTAAACTTGTAAACTGCCTCAATGGCACTCTTAAGGACTTGAAAAATGCAGGGGTGGTGATTCTTACCACGTGCCCATGCAACCTTCCTATTTGCCCTGTGCAGAAAACAGATGGGTCTTGGAGTATGACTCAGGTGGAGGTGGTGACTCCAGCATGCCCAGGGAAAGGCTTATAAAGTTTAACAGTTCCATGAAATGTAGTTACGATGAAGT
Source organism: Myrmecophaga tridactyla (assembly GCA_004026745.1). Taxonomy (NCBI): domain Eukaryota; kingdom Metazoa; phylum Chordata; class Mammalia; order Pilosa; family Myrmecophagidae; genus Myrmecophaga; species Myrmecophaga tridactyla. The sequence goes on from PVIY010005028.1 coordinate 14,613, forward strand.
TTCAGCAGACACTTTTAAGGTTTGGTTACTTGGGGGGGGAGGTTTACCTTCTTTGACCTTTAATGTTGGTCCCCTGTAGGTGGCAGCGTGTTTCCTCTCAAAATGGAGAAAGAGGTGGGGCCTGGGCCCTGAGTCCTTACAATTAAGTCTTTCTTTTTGTCCTGAATGACAATCTTCACCTTTAAACTGAAGTGTGAAGAGCATTTATATTTAATATAACTATAGATATGATTTTTGTTTTTTTTTGCATGGGCAGGCACTGGGAATTGAACTTGGGTCTCCGGCATGGCAGGTAATAATTCTGCCTGCTGAACCACCATGGCCCACCTGATATGATTGGATTTTTTTGTTTGTTTGTTTTTGTTTTTGCTTTTCTGCATGGGCAGGCACTGGAATCCAGCCCGGGTCTTCCGGCATGTCAGGTGGCTACTTGCTGAGCCACCATGACCAGCCCTATGATTGGTTTTAAATCTACCATTTTGCTCTTTGTTTTCTATTTGCTCCATCTGTTTTTCTTTTCTTTTTTTTTTTTTTTTTTTTTTTTTTTTTTTTTTTTTTTTTTTTTTTTTTTTTTTTTTTTTTTTTTTTTTTTTTTTTTTTTTTGGCCCTTTTTTTTTTTTTTTTTTTTTTTTTTTTTTTTGGTATATTTGGTTCTGCTTTCCTACATGCATTACTATTAATGAGTAATTTATTATTTTCTTTATTTTCCTCCTTTATTGGCATATGATACTTTATTTCATTTATTTGAATTTTTTAGTTGTTGCTTACAATGTGGATATTTAATTTATCACAGTCTACCATGAAATAATATCATATCATTTCAGATATTATCTAAAGACACATATAGTAGTATTTTTCCATTCTGCCTTCTAGCTTTTTTAAATGTGGTTTTATTGAGATATGTTAATACTCCATACAATCATCCAAAGTATGCAATCAGTGGTTCACAGTAACATCACATATTTGTATATTCATCACCATGATCATTTGTAGAACATTTGCATTACTCCAGAAATGAAAAGAAAAAGAAGAACCCAAATGTCCCATGTCCTTTATCCTCTTATCAAACACTAGTATTGGGCTCTACCCAATTTTAGACTTACGATAGAGGTAGGTTAATTAAGACACTATATTAATGTCAGAGATAGAGACATGGATCAGTGGAACAGAACAAAACATCCAGAGATAGATCCATACAAACACAGACAGGTGACTTCTTTGTTGTTGTTATTAAGTAGTTGTACAGTTATTATCAGAGATCAGGGCTGCTTAATTACAGTTCACCAACTTTAAGTATTTCATTTTTGCTATTTTAAAATGCCAGACACTAAAAAGAAATATCTGTATAATGAGTCAGTAGTCACAGTCATTTGTTAAATCCTAATTTCTCAGTTACACCTCCTCCATGCCATTGATCTCTTTCTCAATTTTCAGGGTATTTGGGCAATGACCATTTTAATTCCTTCATGCTGGAAAAAGGTGTTGACCTTATGGGGTAGAGGAATGAAACTGGTTGATGTTCTTGGAAAGACGAGTACTTCTGGGTTTCAGGACTTATCTGGCCTAGGATCAATCTGGAGGCCTTAAGTTTCTGAAAAAAATAAACTTTCTAAGAAAAACATTTATAGAGGCTTACATAGAGCCTGTGGCACTCCTTGGGGTTTTCATGAATACTGTGGGTTGGTGCTTGACATACTATGGCAGTTTGCAAAATCTGGCTAAATCTTGCACAAGAATAACCTTCAGAATGACCTCTGGACACTACTTGAAATCTCTTAGCCACAGACACTTAATTTTGTTTCATTCTTTTACCCCTTTTGGTCAAGAAGGCATTCTCAATCCCATGATGCCAAGGCCAGGCTTATCTGTGAGAGTCATGTCCCACATTGCCAGGGAGACTTACACCCTTAGGAGTCATGCTCCACATAGTTATTGAGTTTATTTGCAGAGCTGACTTAAAGAAAGAGGCCATATCTGGCTGCCTTCTAGTCTTTTGTATTATTCCAGTCAAATATTTCACTTCTACAAATGTCATAAGCCCCAAATATATTGCTGTTATTTTCTTTAAATAGTCTACAAAGTATTTGCTTTAAAATAAAAATCAATTAAAATATCTGTTGAATTGACCAATATATCCAATTTCTGTAAAGAATTTGCAGTTAACTGTAAAATGAACATTATTGTTGTAAACACAATTAAGAAAGAAAAATAAAATTAACTCTAATTTTTAAAACTATTATCATTTTGGCGTATTTTCTTTATTTCTCCCTTGCATTTTACTTATATTTTTCTATTTACTATAGGGTTGGACTATAGTCCTATTTTGCATGATGGCATATAAAATATATTTGGTAGTTTTCTTTAATAATTGCTGTGCTTTCCAGATTCTTAATAAAAAACTGTTCTCCTGATGGTTTCCTTACTCAGGTTTTCTCAAAGCCTTTGTAAATAGAATTTGAGAAACATAAATGCATTTTTTAAGGCTCATTAAAAAGTTTGCCTTCAATTTTTTAAAAACATTTTTATTGCAAAATAAAAAGTAGGTAATTTTAAAAGGAGCAATAATTTTTACAGTACATTTTAACAAGTGTTTACAGAACATATTTCAATGTTTGGCATGGGTTACCACTCCACAATTTCAGGTTTTATTGTCTGGCTGCTCTAAAACACCAAAGGCCAAAAGACACATCATTATAATGATTCAGTAGTCATACTCGTGTTAAATCCTATCTTCTCTATGACGACTCTTCCTTCTATGATCCTACTCCCCAAATATACGAGTTTTGGGGTATGTCTATTCTAACACTTTTATGTTGAAAGAGGGCTGTTAACAATATAGGATGGGGCATGGAATTAGTTGATATTTTTGGAGAGGATGGTCTCTCTGGGTTTCAAGACTTATCTGTCCTAGGAATTCTCTGAAGTTTACAAGCTTCAGGAAAGCAAACTCAGTGCATGAAGCATTTGTAGAGTCTCAGTTAGAGCTCTAGGTATTCTTTAGGGTTAACAGGAATGATGTTGGTTGGGATTTGACAAACCATGGCAATTAACAATATCTAGCCAAAGCTTGCAAAAAGAGTAGACTCCAGAATATTCTCTCAGCTCCATTTTAACTCTTTTAGCAACTGATACCTTACTTTGTCAAATTTCTTTCTCCCTTTTGATACAGAAGGTATTGCCAATCCCATGGTACCAAGGACAGGCTCATCCCTGGAAATCATGTCCCACTTTTGCAGGGAGAATTTTACCCCTATCTGTCCTGTCCCATGTAGGGGGGAGGGTAATAATTTTCCTCGCAAAGTTGGGCTTAGAGATAAAAAGGTCACATCTGAGCAACAAAGAAAGGTTTCCTGGAAGCAACTGTTAGGCATAGTTATAACTAGTGTTAGCTTCTCCATTACAGAAATGAATTTCATATGGTCATTCCTCAAAAATCAAGAGTTTGGTCTATTTTCCTGGGAAAAATAATGTTTGAGAGAATACCAGGGGCTTCCCAGGGGAAATGTAATAGTTTCATATTTTTTTCTCCAGTTCCACAATGGACTCTACCAAGACTTTTAAATTATCAGCACACCATGGTCTGAAATGTACTTGGATATTACATTAAGCCATACAGAATTACAAGGCATCATTCCTGGTCTGGGTTCCATGAGTTTAGGTTGTTGAAATAAACTATCCAGGTGGGTTTATTTAGATTGTGTGTTATATTAAATTAGACCCTAGACACATTAAATCTCTCTGCCTTTGGTCTTATTAATATAATAGGTGAGGCTCTAAAATACATACACGATCATTCTTTGCCCTGTATTCTGATTTACCTTAGTCCCAACCAGATTGCCTTTTATCTCTAATTGAAGGCTCATCTCTTTCTCGGTTACTTTAATAGTTGCTGTACGTAACGATGCTGTCTTTCAAAGCTGCAGATTTCTAGCTGAGTATCAGGTGTCACAGAGGTATCTAGCATTCCAGGGAAATACCAACTTAGAAACATATAGTGTAGCAAGTAGGCTTTGCAGCAGGCAGACCTCTCCCCCCTTCTTCTGGTTCAGCTGCCTCCTCTGTGGAAAATCCCCACACTCCCTCCCCTAACCTCCAGGAATGGGTGAAACTACAAGTAGGCAAGATAAGACACATTCCTGGGATAGGGACCCCTCCCCTTGCCTCCAGGAATGGGTGAAACTGCAAGTAGTCAAGATAAGACACATTCCTGGCATAGGGACCCTCCCTTAATGGATCATATGCTTCTGTAACCCATCTTCACACCCTTCTCAACTTAAACCACCCAATTGTTTACCTTGTCTTTAACATGCCATCCTGTCTGTAAAAACTGACATTACATTTTGTTCAGGGCTCAGACTTTCAGAGGCTACTCGGCTGAGCCCTACGACCAATAAAACCTACTTCTTGAAACTTTGGAGCCTCGGCCCTGGTTTGTTCTGTTTCTGTGTAACATTCCAGGAGGCTTGAAGCCTTGTCCCTGTTTCGCACAACAATAGCACAGCATCTCAGAATCTAGAAATACAGTTGCAGTTCTGCATTAAATGTGACTGCTATAAGAGTTTATAATCTAGGTTCTTGTTTTCTTGTAAGTAGTTCATAAAAGAGATCATACTATATTTATTCCCTTGTCTTTGGCTCACTTTGCTCATCACAATGTCCCAAGGTTCAGCCACTTTGTCACATACCTTATGACTCCATTCCTTTCTGCGGTTACACAATACTTCATTCTATGTACACATCACAGTTCCCTATTCTGCTCCTTAGTCATTGTGCCCTTCAGCCCCCTCCATTTACTGGCCACCCTGTATAATGATCAGAATAAATAAGAATGTATTTATTTTGTTAATACTTTTTGCATCTATATTCATTAGGGAGATTGGTCTGTAGTTTTCTTTTCTTGTGGTATCTTTATCCCATTTTAGTATGAGAGTGATGTTAGCTTCATAAAATGAGTTAGGTAGCATTCCTTTCTCCTCAATTTTCTGGTAGAGTTTGAGCAGGATTGGTGTTAGTTCTTTTTGGAATGGTAGATAAAATTTTCCTGTGGAGCCATCTGGTCCTGGGTTTTCTTTGTAGGAAGATTTTTGATGACTGATTGAATATCTTTACTTGTAATTGATTTAATGTAATCTTCTATTTCCTCTTGAGTCAATGTAGGTAGCTTGTGTGTTTCTAGGAATTTGTCCATTTCCTCTAAGTTGTCTAGTTTGTTGGCATATAGTTGTTATATTACTCTCTTGTGATTTTAAAAATTTCTTTAGGAAATCCCCTCTCATTTCTTATTTTGTTTATTTGCATCCTCTCCTTTTTTTTCTTTCACAACCTAGCCAGGGGTCATTCAATTTTTCTCAAAGAGCCAACTTTTGGTTTTATTGAGTCTTTCTCTATATATTTTTTGTTCTCCAATTCATTTATTTCTACTTTAATCTTTGTTATTCTTCTTCTTCTATTTGTTTTGGGATTAGTTTGCTGTTCTTTCTCTAGTTCCCCAAGGAGAGCAGTTAAATCCTTGAAAAACCTCTTTCTTTTTTTTTTAATATAGGAATTTAGGGCAATAAATTTCCTTCTCAGCACTGCCTTTGCCACATCCCATAAATTCTAATAGGTTATATTCTCATTTTCATTCATCTCCATATATTTAACTATTTCCCCCAAAATTTATTTTTCGACCCATTGTTTATGAGATGCTGTTTAATCTGTATGTATTTGTGAAAGTCCTCATATTTTGGTGGTTATTAATTTCCAGATTCATCCCTTGTGGTCAGAGCACCTGCTTTGAATAACTTCAATCTTACTAAATATATAAAGATCTGTTTTGTGTCCCAGTATATGATTTATCCTGGAAAATATTCCATGAGCACTAGAGAAAAATGTATATGTTGGTGTTTTGGAGTATAGCACTTCTCTTTATATATATCTGTTAGGTCTAATTCATTTATTGCATTGTTTAGATTCTGTATTTCCTCCTTGATTCTCTGTCTGGTTTTTCTATCTATAGAGGAGAGTGGTGTATTGAAGTCTCCAACTACGATTGTTGAACATCTATTGCTCCCTTCAGTTCTGCCAGTGTTGGCCTCATGTACTTTGAAGTTCCTTGATTGGGAACATAAACATGTATGATTTTTATTTCTTCTTAGTGAATTGTTCCTTTTATTAACATGTAGAGTCCTTCCTTTTCTCTTATGACATCTTTGCATTTAAAGTCTATTTTATCTGATATTGGTATAACTACTGCTGCTTTCTTTTGCAAGGTTACAGCTTGTATAGAAGATCTTTTTACATCCTTTCACTTTCAATCTATTTATATCCTTGGGTCTAAGTTGAATCTCTTGTAAGCAGCATATAAACAGACTATATTTTTTAATCCATTCTACCAATTTGTATCTTTTAATTGATGCGTGTAGTCCATTAATGCTCAAAGTTATTACTGTAAAGGCATTTCTTGAATATAACATTTTATCTTTTTAGTTCTTTATTTGTCAAATCCATATATTCTTTTCCCTCTCTTTCTTCTTACCCTTTAAGTTACCCTTACAGATACTTTCCAATTCTGTGCCCAACTCTAGACTTCCTCTCCTGTCTTTTTTTCATTTTCAACCAGCAGCACTCCATTTAATTTTTCTTGTAGGGCAGGTTCTTGTTGACAAATTCACTCAGGCTTTGTTTGTCTGTGAAGATTTTAATCTCTCTCTCAATTTTGAATGACAGCTTGACTGGATAAAGAATTCTTGGCTAGAAGTCTTTCTTGTTCAGGACTTTAAGTATAGCATACCCCTGCTGTCTTTCCTCCATGGTGTCTGCTGAGTAGTCCAAACTCAGGTACGTGGTTTCTCTTGTATGTGGTGAATCACTTTTCTCTTGTTGCTTTCAGGGCTTTCTGCTTCTCTTCAGCATTTGGGAATCTGATTAGTATGTGTCTTGGAGTGAGTCTATTTGGAACTATCCTATTTTGGGTTTGTTGGGCTTCTCTGATATGCATATTTATGTCTTTTATAAGGGTTGGGCCATTTTCTCCCATTATCTCCTCAACTAATCTTCCTAGCCCTTTACTCTTCTCTCCACCTTTTGGGACACTGATGATTCTTATCCTTGTGCTTTTCATGTTGTCCATCATTTCCCTGAAATCCTGTTCCATTTTTTCCATCTTTCTTTTCATTTGTTCTTTTTTGCATTTGAGTTCAATTATCCTGTCTTCTAGCTTGATTGTTCTTTCTTCTGTCTCTTCAAATTTGCTGTTCTGTGTCTGCAGTGTATTTTTTATTTAATTTATAGTATCTTTTATCTTTGTGAGATCTGCTACTTTTCTATTTCTTCTTTCAAGTTTTCTTTATGCTCCTGTGGTATCATCTTGATATCCTTCATGCTGTTATAGATGTCCTTGATTAGTTGTTCCAAATTCCTTCTTCCCTCTGGTGTCTTAATTTGGTCATTTGGCTGGGCCATACCTGCCTGAATTTTCACATGCTTTGTGATTTTATTTTGTGTTTGGGCATTTTTAATCTTGATGAGGTTATTTTGCAAGTTTATTTCCTTGATTCATCTAAGGTTTTGTATTTGCTTGGGTTGTTTGCTGTAATGGTCCCCTTTTGCACTTGATTTGTTAGTAATTATTCATCAAACCAAGGTTCATGGATGGGATTCAATTCTTCTTGAGGCTTATCAACAGATGGTGCTCTTGAGCCACCTGCTCCCCTCAGCCCCACCTCTCCTAACTGTGGTAGCTGGTCAAGCAATATGGTGTGGGGTCGGGTGGCTATTTTTAGTACTGTGAGCTGCTATTCTCTAAGCCCATCAGGGCAGCTGTTCTTGTGCTCTGCGGTATGGTTTTTCTGAGTGCCTGATGGGGTGACTATTCTCTGTGCCCATCTAGGTGGCTATTCTTATGCCTGGCAAGGTGACTGACTATTTGTGGCATCTAGCAGAGCATAGCTGGTCCTGGTGGGAGGATTGGGTCTTCTCCCTTGGAGAACCAGCCTGCTTTGCCTGTCAGTAGGGGGTAGGGGAGATGGGCATCAGCCTCTGTGGCTTAGGAAACTTACATTTCTATATGGGATCTCAGGGCCAATTCACAATTCCAGACTGCTGTAAGATGTGTGTCCAGTCACTGAGGTTCCCCAAACAGTCACTCCACACAGTTCCTAGCTATTTACTTGTTGCCTTTCATTTTTTTTTAAATTACTAAAACATTTAATTTTATTAATAGAATATTTGCATTTCTCTTTAGGACCTTATTTAGCCACAGTGAAGTTCCAAGTTTAAAAAGCATTAAGCAATAACCACCCACGATGAAAACATTGTAAAGTACCCAATATTTTATACACAATTTTTACAAAGTAATACTTTTTAAAATAATATGACTGGATACAAAATATACACTTTAGAGAAATTCATATCTGTAATTGCATAAAGCTCTCTTCTAGGGTCTTGAAAATTTAGGACAGACATTAGCTCTATGAATAAAATATTACTGTGACAGTCCTGAAAAGCCACTATATATATTTATCTACATATAGATATTATACTGACTTTGTCAAGGCTACCAGCTTTACTGTATAATTTTTAGATTGTGTATTTAAGTGTTGAAGTTCTTATGATTATGCAACATTAAAAGAATAGTAGTCTAAGTGGTAGCCAGGGAACAAATATGAGCCAGCATTTAGATTTACAGGCTCCCAACACCCCAATTTAAATTCTAAACATCTGATATTTTCTCACTTCAAAAATCAGTAATGAATACTGTTGAAATAAAATTACTGCAAACAAAATTGAAACATTTCAAATTTAGTACACTTTTAAGATTTTTCTTTTAATGCAAACAATTCATTTACTATTTCTTTACTTTAATGCAACTGCATTAAGTATTTGAATTATTTTATCCAAGATTTTACAATATTCAAATCTGACTTAAGATTTTACAATGTTAAATGGAAAAGGTCCATGAGCATATTACCTACTCTGAGACTCAGCATAGAGTTAAAACTCAATACCTTAAGGAAATGGTAGCAGAGACATATGCTAACAGTAAAGCAGTTGCATATATAGTGTTTTTAATTAAAATTTTTTTATTGTGAAATATAACATATACACAAAAAAGCAATATATTTCAAAGGACATTTTAACAATTAGTCATATAACAGATGTAAAAGTTTGGTATGCATTGCAGTTCAGTAATTTTAGTGGGGCAGATGCTCCAAGACTAAACAGACATATCAATATAATGGTTCAATAGTCATGCTCATTTGTTAAAATAGCCCCTCCTTATCCTTTGATCCTTCTCCCAATCTTTTGGGATATTTGGGCTCTGCCCATTCTAACTTCTTCATGTTGAGAAGGGCTATCAACAGTATGGGATTGGGATGGAACTGGTTGATGTTCTTGGATAGTCTGGCCCCTCTGGGTCTCACACTTATCTGGCCTAGGAAAAATCTGAAGATTTTAGCTTTCTGAAAAGTAAACACAGTATGTGCAACTTTTGTAAGATCTCAGATTGTACCCTGAGTATTCTCGTGGGTTGACAAGAATAATGTTTGGGGTTTGGCAAACCTTGGAGATTAGCAATATCTAGCTGAATCTTGCATCAGATTAGGCTCCAGAGTATCCTCTCAACTCTATTTGAACTCTATTAGCCATGATATTTTATTTTACTACATTACTTTTTCCCCTTTGATCAAAAAGGCATTGTCTATCCCTTGGTTCCAGGGCCAGCATCATCCCTAGAAGTCATGTCCAATGTTTTCAGGAAGACTCACACCCTTAGAAGTTGTGTTCTATGTATGGGAGACAGTAATGATTTCACTTGCAGAGTTGGGCTTAGAGAGAGAGAGGCCACATCTGAGCAACCAAAGAGGTTCACTGGAAATGACTCAGGAATAATTGTAGGTAAGTTTAGCTTCTTTGCTGCATAAATAAGTTTCATAAGAGCAAGTCTCAAGATCAAAGCCTTGGCCTATTAACTTGAGAGTCCCTAGTGTTTGTGAGAGTATTAGGGGTTTATTAGGTGGGACATTTAATAGTTCATATTTTTTCTTCAGTCCCTTCAGGTACTTCTGTAATACTTTTTAATTATCTGTCCGAGATACTCTGGGATGTATATGGGCATTACAATAAGGTATACAGAATTACAAGCCCTTGTTTCCATTCTGGGCTCCATGTATTTGGGTTGTTTAAATGAACTCTCCAGACAGGTTGAAGTAGATTGTGTGGTACAGAAAATTTAGGTTTGGGACAAAATAAAGCTGTCTTCATTTGGTCTCATACAGTACGTGAAGTTCTAAAATACAGACACTGTCATCCTTTGCCCTGTATTCTGATTTATCTTACTCCTGAACAGATCAGTTTCAGTCTTATCTCTAGTTGAAGACTGCTCTTTTTTTTTTGTTTGTTTGTTTCTTTAACAGTTATTTTATGTTGTAATGCTGGCTTTTAGAGCTGCAGAACTCAACTCTGAGTCTTAGGTGTCACACAGATACCCAAAGTTCCAGGGAAATAATCAGGTTATACAAATATAGCACAGCATCTCAGAATCTAGAAATAGCACTTAAAGCTCAAGAATAAATGTGACTGCTATAAGGGCTTACAATCTATGCCTGAATTTTTTAATGCATATTTTCTGAAAGAGACCATACAATATTTTTCCTTTTGCTTTTGGCTTATTTTGCACAACATAATGTCCTCAAGGTTCATTTACCTCATTGCTTTTCTCTTGACTTTGTTCCTTTCTGTAGCCACACAATATTCCATCACGTATACGCTACAGTTGGCCTTTCTGCTGCTTAGTCATTGTAGCCTTTGGCCACCTCCATCCATCGGGTATCATGGATACCTCACTTAGTTGTATAATCATCATCATCACTCTCAATTTTAGACAATTCCTATTGCTCCAAAGAGAAAATAAACAATAATAATAATTACAATTATTATAGTTGTAATATATTTATAATTAATTTATATTTTATAAATTATAAAAATATAATTTTAATAATAAAATAACAATAATAACCACACTCTCACCAAAGAGAAAATCCCAATCTCCCCTTAATTCTTGATCTTCCCTCCCAATTATTTACCTCTGGTATTGTGTGATACTGGTGATGTCTTCCTGTTAAATATAGGCCATAGCATGCAATAGTAGTTTTCCACCATACCTCTCTATTTTTGACTCTTTGTATAAGATTCATACCTTTGAAGTGGTTCATGCAAAAACTTATTTATATTAGTACTATTAATCAGTGAGATACATAGCTCTATACAACCTCTTTCAATCATATTCACCTTCAAATATGGTAGTATTACTTATAACCCCACTAATGAACCACCACCACTTCTATACATTTTCATACATTTAAGTTCAACTTCATTTGGTAACCATTTTACTTATCTCTAGCTTCTGTTTATCTCTAGGAACCAATTCTGCTTTTGTTGATTCTTTTTATTGTTTATTTTGCTTTCCAATTAATTTATTTCTGCTTTAATCTTTGTAATTGTATTTTCTCTTCTAGTTGCTTTGGGGTTAGTTTGCTGTTCTTTCTCTAGTTCCTCTAGGTGAGCAGCTAATTCCTTGATTCTTGCTTTTCCTTCTTTTTTAATATAGGCATTTAAGGCAATAAATTTGTCTCTCAGCAGTGCCTTTGTCACATCTGAAAAGTTCTGATGTATTTTATATTCTCATTTTCTTTCATCTGCATAGATTTACCGATTTATGTTGCAATTTCTTCGTTGTCCACTGATTAAGAGTGTATTATTTAATCTTCATATATTTGTGAAAGTTCTGGTTCTTTGGTGGTTATTGATTCCCAACGTCATAACATTGTGGTGAGAGAAAGTGCTTTGAATAATTTCAATCTTATTAAATTATTAATACCTGTTTTGTGCCCCAGCATATGATCTATCCCAGAGAATATCCCTATGAGTACTAGAGAATAATGTATAGCCTAGTGTTTTGGAGTGTAACAATCTACATATGTTATGAATTATATATCTAATTCACTTATCACATTGTTTAGGTTCTCTATTTCCTCATTGATCCTCTGTCCAGTTTTTCTATCTATAGAGGAGTGTGGTGTATTGAAGTCTCCCACTATAATTGTTGAAACATCTATTGCTTTCAGTTTTGCCAAAGTTTGCCTCATGTATTTTGGAGCTCCTCGATTGGGAACATAAACCTGTATGATTGTTATTTCTCTGTATCTTTTTTTTGGTAAATTTAGTCCATTAAAATTCAAAGTTATTTCTGTAAAGGCATTTTTTGAATCTACCATCTTATCCTTTGGTTTTTATTTGTCAAATCTATATATTCTTCTCCCTCTCTCTCTTTTTATCCTTTAAGTTATCCTTACTGATACACTCCAATTCTGTGCCCTTCTCCAGACTGCCTTCTCCTGTCTTTTTTTTTTTTTCCAGCTGACAGGACTCCCTTTAATTTTTCTCGTATGGCAGGATTCTTGTTAACAAATTTTCTCTACATTTGTTTGTCTGTGAAAAATTTAATCTCTCCCTCCCTTTTTTGGGGGTGAGGTGGGGTGAGATGCATGGTCTAGGAATCGAACGGGGGTCACCTGTATGGAAGGTGAGCAGTCAACCACTGAACCACCTGTGCACCCCCTCCCTCACTTTTGACGGACAACTTTGCTTGATAAAGAATTCTTGGCTGGAATTCTTTCTCTTTCAGATCCCTAAATATATCATACAGCTGCCATTTCACCTCCATGGTGCCTTTTGGGTTCTCTGAACTTATTCTAATGTTGCTTCCCTTGTATGTTGTGAAGTGCTTTCTCTTGCTGCTTTCAGGACTCTCTGCTTCTCTTCCGTATTTGAGGATCTGTTTAGCATATGTCTTGGAGTGGGTCTATTTGGAGCTATCCTATTTTGGGTTTGTTGGGCTTCTTTGATTTGCATATTTATGTCTTTTATAAGGGTTGGGAAGTTTTCTCCCATTATCTCTTGAACTATCTGCTCTCCTTCTGTGACACTGATAATTCTTATATTTGTGCTCTTCTTATTGTCCATCATGTCTCTTAAATCCAGTTCCAATTTTCCCATCTGTTCTTTTTTTGCATTCTAATTCAGTTGTCCTGCCCTCTATTTGCTTATTCCTTCTTTTGCCTCTTCAAATATACCGTTGTGTGTCTCTAATACATTTTTAACTTTGTGGACAGTATCTTTCATCTCTGTGGGATCTGCTACCTTTCTATTTATTCTTTCAAGTTATTCTTTATGCTCTTCTAGTGTCATCTTGATATCATTAGCCAAACCATTGAATTTATTTAGGAGATTTGTATGAACATTTTTGATAAGTTGTTCAAAATTTTGTATCTCCTCCAGTGTTTTAAGTTGATCATTTGGTGGGTCATATATACCTGCATCTTCATGTGCTTTAGGGTTTTCTATTGTGTTTGGGGCATTTAATTATCTTGATAAGGTTATTTTGAAAGTTGACTTCCCTTGCTCAGCTAAGGTTTTGTATTGACATGGTTTTGCATTGAGAAGTTGTCCTTCTGTTCTTTGTCAGTAATTCCCTGCCAAAGCAAGACCTGGACCTCATGTAGGAGCTCAACTCTAGTTAAAGATCTCTTGAGATCTAGGGAGATAAGCAGTTTCCAAGTTGCATTTTCCATGTCTTCCCAGTAGAGAGCAGTGCAATTCCAGCCAAGTTCTCTGGTCTCAGTGTCTGCTGAAAGCTGCTAATCTCAGGGTTGGGGGGTGGGCAGTGTGTAGCTCAGCAGAAAATCTGTGGGCATGAGTTTTCTGGTGCTTATCAGGCTCCCACTTGGGATGATTTGAGGCTGTGGGACAGATTATTTCAACTGCCCCTCCCCTCAGCTAACCCAGAAAAGTCTGGTTGTAGGGTGCAGCTCAACTCACTTCCTTGGCCACACCTCCAAGCCAGTGCATGCCTAAGGGCTTCAGGCTGCACATCTCCATCTGTGCATGCCTGAGGGCTCTCGGCCTCAATGGAGAAAAGGAAATGGTGGTAGGATCCAATGGGCCTCTTTGACTGGCCAATTGTCAGGCTGGCTCGACTCTGCTTCCCCCCTGCTCCCAAAAGGAAGGCACACCTATCTCTGCCAAATCCAGGCACCCACAGTGGCCTGTCTCAGGGGATGGGGGCAGGCACTGTGCATTGGCTGGAAGGACATAGCACACGCAGGCAAACCACATGTGTTGGCTTCCAGGTTCCCCATGGGAGCTCTCAGCTGCAGAGCCAAGAGGAAAGATCCCCCAGACTAGCTGTGGAGGCTGCTTGCACCTTTAGGACCTGCTCCTCCCTGCATGCCAGGCTTGCCCCAGGTAGAGTCATGACTGAGCACATTCACCCCATTCTCTCCATCCCAGTGTCTCTGCTTTTTCATCCAGGATCTCTCTATACAGTGCAGAAGTCCCTCCCTGGTCACTCACTTTCTGGAACTGCAGTCCCTGGCTGTTTTTCTGTCACTTCTCTAGTTGTTCCACAGAGCAGGAGTGAACTCAGCCTATCCTCTTCCACTATTTTCCCAGAGGCACATATAGTTTTTAATTAATGATGTATACTAAAACAGATAGCTTAGTAGCAAGAATTTGGTGCTAATAAACAAAAGGTTTCTTTTCAAAGAAAGTGGAATATCTTTGGAAAACTGTCTGGTTCTTTCTGTAGTCCTCACAAAGTTCATGCAGATACATTTCTTAATGAAATCTTAAAGTACTCCATGGATGAAAATGGAATGTACATCCAGAACTGCTGGTGAAAACTAAGACCTGGTGTTGGCGTAAAAAATTCTCCTGATTTCAGATGTCACAAATTTGTGTCCAGGAGTAAAGGTTCTTTGGCCTCTCCTGGGGCTTGTTTACTACAAGGATGGCTGTGACTGCCAAAGTGTTTTTCCAACTGCTAGACTTAATGCTTAAGTTGGTATGTTCCAGAATAAACAAGGCAACAAGCAGAGCCAGCAGTACCAAATAGGCTCCACAGAGGAGGAGAGCAAGGCAGGGATGATGGAATTGTGTTTGAAGTGGGGCTTATGTGTTTTCCTATCTGTTCCTGTTGTTAGTAATTCTTTACGTTCCACATGGAAAATGTAGAATATGAATCTATAGAGGACTGGTCCCAGACCATTGCGCAACCTTCAATTTCCTGTTATTCCTTGAATGACACCTTGTTGATCAGCATGAGCAGTTCGTGAAACAAGTGCACTGAAAGATAGAAATGTCATGCTAGACATTGCTGCTACTGCCGCAACAACCCACATCATCCAGGGTTCTGAACTGAAGCCATACCTTGCTAGCTGTAATATTTAAAATCCCAGACCCAATAAAATGCTGTTCTTAATTCCAATTGATCTCATAAGTAAATCCAAGACTACAGGCTATGCAATAGTGGAAGGAATGCCAAGGACTACTATAAATGCTGCAACAATTTCTGGTGAAAATTTTATTATCTCTCTGAGGTATATTTATATTAAAAAAGCTGGAATATTGGCCTGCCTCTCATAGGTAGGAGGGAAACATCATATTACAGATTAGCAGCACTATGGAATCTTGGCCCACTTTCCTTAAAGGTGCAAAGGGTTCAGCCTGTTCTCAGGAAATGGGTGCTCCCCATTGTGACACCTTCTCCAGCAATGACTCTAGCACAGCAACAAGGATGAAACAAGTATCTGTCAAAGCTACTGCTGTAGCTACAACCACCACGAAACTGTCTCCATAAACTCGTCCATGATAGGTCCCAATTGCAGGGCTGGTTTCTAAGCTTGCAGCAAATGTTGCTGAAACCAGTCCATAAACCATACAACTTTTGAGTTCTTGGATTATATCTGCTACATATACAAAAACCACAGAGAGAGTCACTGCAGAAACCCCGGAAACAGAGATAACAGCAAAGTACCACCATGGTCTGATCTTCATTAGTGGAACTGGAGCACACGTGAAAAATACTGTTAGCAGCAAGAAGGATTTTCCACCCCAAACATCAGAAAGAACACTAATAAGTGGGGCACTGAGAAACAACAACAAACCCTTTACTCCTTGAATTAGGTCATTCATCAGAAATGTATGTTTAGGGAAGGTTTCATGCAATTCCAACAAGATGGGTGCCGTCAATCATATCCAATCAAAGAACTTCAGAAAGATGACCACAACTGCGTCACAAATACTAGAAGAACCTATTGCCTGAGGCCTGCTTCCACCCAGATGACCTTGGCCAGCATGGTACAGTGGTTCGTGGCCCTTTCCTTCTCCCCTGGGTCATTCTACCCTCTATTCCTGGTGCTCCTGCTGCCACTCTCAGGGCCACCAGCCCCTGCGGCGAGTCGGATCCCAGGAGTCGCTCAGTGTCTGCTGCCAGCTTGAGGGCACTGCCTGCCTCGGGCAGCGTCCCATCGTGCGGGCCTGCATTCAATTTTGTGACATTTGTTTTTGCTCACCTCATGAAATTAACTGATTTCTGTGTATTCCAAACACACTTTTGACTGCTTCCATTTATTGACTCCTCGCCTCTGAGTCCATTGGTTGCAGTAGATAAATAGTTCTTTTCAGTAGAGTAAGTAAAATATACTACCTGTTCCTTGAATTTTTTGCTGAACGAATATCATTGGATGTTTTCACTGTAACTACCCTCATTAAAATCCTCAATACTGACTTTCATGGCCTATGTGTACTTTTGCAACAGTGCCTGTCCAATTCATGCCTTTAAAATCCATACTTCACTTACAGGGTGGTGCAACAGTGGCTCAGTGGCAGAATTCTTGTCTGCTGTACCGGAAACCCGGGTTTGATTGCCAGTGCCTGCCCATACCAAAAAAAAAAAATAAAAATCCATACTTCACTTATATTGCAGACATGTATGCCAAAATATTGTTTATACCATGCTCTTTATACCTTTAAAATGACTTGCCAGAAAATATGAATGTTACTCAATTTTCCTTTTCTATCTTTCCCTCTTTTAACTCTCAAACATTAATTATTTTATTTTATTTTATTTTATTTTTATTATTATTATTTTTTAAATTTACATATGGGCAGGAGGCACCAGGGATCGAACTCCAGACCTCCAGCACGGCAGGTCGGAGCTCTGCCTGCTGAGCCACGGCAGCCGCCCTCAAACATTAATTTTATGTTTATTTTATTTATAATGTTCTTTACCCTCAGGGTTTATTTGTCAATTTTTCTCTTTTTTCAAGCTGAACTCAGCTAGCTTTTCTTCAGCAAACTATCTTTCTGTACTTGGTTTATATGTCTGTAAGTATAGCCATCACATTAGTCCTTATAACTTGTAGTTACTTATCTTCATGTCATTTTCTGTTATTAGATTCAGCTTCTAGAGGGGAACAACCAAAATTGACTTGTTTTTTTATTTTTCACAGTCTTTAAAGTAATGCCCTGCACAAAATTGTTGGTTGAAATTAATGAATGAAGAATGTACCTTGATATCATTTTATTAAAGGCATTTTTGAGCATACCATGCTAACTGTGCCTGCATACCAAATCTCTCCATCTTCTTATAGATTATAGTGGTTTGGAGGGAAAGAATATGGACTGTTTTGTTCATTACACATTTTACTAAAGAGGCCATTGGAATAAAAATCAAGACTGTAGGTTCTTGTGGCATGGTTTACCTGTGGTCTTAGTTTCCCTATCAAAAATTTAGCATAATAGCGTTCAAGATTTCTAAGTTCTATTGCTGCACCAAAATGTGGAGTTTTTAATTTTATTTTATATTTCCAAGAGAACCTAATAGTATATATTGAAAGCAAGAGCTCAATAATATTTATGGAAATGAAATGTTGGTATGTGTACAAGTAATTTTTTAAAAAGAATGATAGGTAAGAATTTAGTGATTTCTGGACATTTGGTGAGCTTTTGATATTTTACGTGGAACTCAGTAATTAGAGGCTTTCAGGTTCTATATACATTTCAAAACCCTGACTTTAGAGATGAAGGTGAAGAAACCAGGCCTGAAGTTGAGAATTGTTTAAAATTTTTACAGATATTCAGTACAAATAATAGACTAGAAGCCAGGTCTCTTGCTTTTTGGCCCAGAGCTTTTTTCATTTTATAATACATTGAGCTCAAATAGGCAAACACAAGTAATTGCAAGATTTTCAGCAGATAGTTATATTTACAAATAAAAAGCATGTTTTACTTATTCCTAACTTTTTTAGTGTGCTCATCAAAGACATATAAGAATGAGATCATTTTTCTATCCAAATATGTCAATGTCTCCAATTTGACTCAGACATGAATTACTGTTGTGGAAGGGATAATTAGTATGTCAGTATAAAATATTAGTTGTTGCAAAGGTTCTTTAATAGTCATAATGGAGGGATGACCTCAGGTTAATAACCTTGGGTTGCGATTATTATAACGGCATACAGGTACAGGTAAGTTTAGATGCTGAGAAGGTAACGACTTCCTCTTGCTTGCTCAGCCATGGAAAGATCATGGCAGGGATGCATTTCAGAGGCACTGTGAGCTGCTCCTGACTATGTGGAAGCAGAATTGCAGGCAGGGAAGGGTTCTCTTTTTTTTTTTTAACCTAACTATAGTTATAGTGACGATAGCAGAGAAATTAAACCATGTCAACCAGATGGAAGAGAAAAAAACCTACTTACTAGCAGAAGGGAGTGCCTGCCATGCAACCTGCTCCAAACCACACAGAACCAAACCATCAAAAATGGTGGATATATTCGGTTGCAATAAGACTTGATCCTAAACTCTATAACCCCCAGCATTTGGAAGGGACACTGTGGGGTGCTTGGAGCAGCACCATCAAGAAAAGAGAACTCTGAAATAGGAGGACAAAACATATCAGTTTTCCCCTATGATCAAGTCAGAGCTCTTGGAATGACTGAGCAGTGCTGGAGGTCTTGGACTAACCACAGGGAGGGACCAGACATTCTCATGATGAGGGAGAAGTGGGCATATGATTGGAATAAAATGTCAAAGACAGTGGTATTGTTTTGTTCACCAAGCAGATAAGAATGTAATTCTTCAGGAATTTGTGAGGAAGCGAGTGTTGATGAGTGCTATGCAAGTTGGAGTCAAAGTCTACTATATGTAACATTAACATTGAACTGTTTTGCAATAGTATCTTAAAAATTTAGAGATGTGCTTTATTTGCAACCTTCTCACCATGACTAAGCATGTCACTTTCATCCACATGTTTTGACATTTTCGAAATGGTGATGATTACTTGCTTTGTATCAAGTAGTACTTCCTACTGATTTGAGGACTCCGAAGTTAAAGAACTTTACATCAGCATTATTATTTATGTCTATTATGGTGAGATCCATATGGAATTCAGGCAGCTAGATAGGAAAACAAAAGCCACTTTTTTAAAAAAATGCATGTACCTTTCCATTTATACTTAGAAGTGATGGTTACATAAATTGAGCCAAATTCCGGTATGGTCTAAACTAAATGGTGCTGTGTCAGAGCTTTTCTTCCAGGGAAAAATTGAATCATGGAATCATTGGTGAAAACAAATATAGATTTTGGAGATACCAAGAAGAGGGTGAATAGGAAGACAGAGATCATAGAATGAGAATTGTTAATGGAAGAGTCATTATCAATAATTAAAAATATAAAGGGGGAAGTTGAGAAAGGAATGGAGTGTTCAGGGGAAGACAGACTTAAGTCAGAGATGGGAATGTTAAAAACAGAGTGACAAACTTGATGCCGATAAGTAGACGAATTGTTCAGAAAGAAAGTACTGTTCATCCAAGAAGAAAGGTTTTAAATCTTGGTCTTTAGATGAAATATTTTGCTGTTCCCCCATGTATAGAGACAATACAAATGATCTGGTAGCTTCTATTTAGGGGTATGTTTTTTGCTTTAATTTTTTCCAAACTTACCTAAAGTTTTGTAATATAATTTAAGGAGACAATGAAATATTAAGATATGAAGCAATGTGCACAAATTTAAAGGTTCTCTTTAAATTATTATTCTTAATGAAGATTGGTCATTTTATAAATTTATACTTGTTATCAAACCAATAGAAATATCTTCAATGGCATAATAATGTCTTTTTATGTCAGTTAAAATGCACATCTCTTATTGATAATGCATATTTGAAGTTGATATGGCAAGTCTGACATTTTTATGATATAACTTTGATTATTCTTTAGAAATCTTTCTTGACAATTTAATGAAAAATGGTTACTATCATTGGTTCTTTTAAGGCTTTTCAGATATTTTGCACACAATGTTCTATTTCAAAGTATATTTTCAAATCTACCATTTTTAAAGTGAAGATATATTCTTTTAGGTTGTCACAACACACATTCAAATAAATCTTTGGCAAAAGTTAGTTTTACCTGCAGGCTATTTCATTTGTCTACAGGAATCTGCCTACTGTATTTTCATTTATTTATTTATTTTTGATTAGCAAAGGAATGAAAAAAAACTATATTCCTCAGAATTTATTATACTGGTGTGCAAAATCTTGTCAGTATCTAAGCTGTAAAATATGAATAACTTCAAAATGATGTTTTTCATTTCAAGCATTTTTCACATTAAAAATATTTAAATGAGATTGAACTGGGATTTTAGGTGATTAGTTTTGACTGCATATTTTTCTTGAGAAAGTATAAGCTTCTCTTGGGATTAACTTAATTACATGCCCCTGTGGCCTGTGAAAAATAATTTGAGTTTTTCAGGCATATCTGAGTCTGTATGCTGCTTGGAATAAGTGATTGGCTTGGCTTTAAATTATCCATTCCTTGAGAAGATATTTGGAGAAAAGAGAAAATCTCATTGTATTGGCTGGACTTGGCTCTGTCAACATGAAAAAATAGGGAAGACAGTCTAGGATTTTATACCCTTAATACCTGGAGAGGCTATATTTTTCATTTCCTATATTCTCTTATCGAAATTCTACTGTCAAACCAATATGTATATAGACGTATTAACAGTGTACTCTTCGAAAGGGTAATTTTCTAGCAGTTTAAAGACAGTGCTACAAGGAGAGTCTCCTAGTGCCTGTGTAAGCTGTAGAAATAGAAGAACTGAGTCCTGAATCAGGATATCTGAAACGATCAACAACACATTGCAAGATATAGGGAGCAGTAAGATTCTTGGACATGGGGTCAGGAGGTGACATTTAGGAAGGCAGAACTAGGAAGAGCTACATGTTTTATTCTACAGAACTGTGTCAAAATTATCATCATCACCTGGGAACTTGTTAGAAATTCAGATTCTCTGACCCCATCTCAGATGAACTGAATTAGCATTTGTGGGATTGGAGGTCAGAAAGACATTTTAACAAATCCTCCATGTGATCATGATGCTTTGTAATCACTGTCTCAGAGAAGGTAAATTGAGCCAGACTTAAATCCTATCCTTGTTGTTTTTCAACCAGATTACCTTCAGTAAGACCCTCCACCTAATAGTATTTCTGCTTCCTCATTGAACATTATGAGTGAGCTTGTTATATTGATTGACGTAACATCTGTGCAAGTGATTGGTAAAGTGGGATTCAATATACACACCTAAGATCAGGAAGACAAAACAGTAGCATATGGGGACAACTGGATGGATTTAGAAAGTAGATGCTGAGACAATAGTGTCTCAGAGCAAATGATGGATGCAGTGAATAAGGAATTCTGGGGCTTCTTAGCATAAAGGACAGAGTTACTGAAATTATTTTCCCAAGGGCTAGCAGAAGACTAGATATGCAGTATTGTCAGTATGGTAAGAAGCAAATGGAAATGAATCCTACAGAATCCTTCCCATCTAATAGCTAATGATATAATAATCCAGCTATTCCCCTAACCCAGGCACAGTATGGAGGAAATGTTTGGCCTGCTGTCCTTGTTCAAATTTTGTAGAAAGCGGGTTAAGAGTGATATAAGCCAGAGGCAGTAATGGATATCTAGAAGGTAACTTAGAAGGAATCAAGTCTCAAAAAATCTGGGAGGGGCTGAAGCCAGTGAGAGAGGCTCTGAACTCTAATCTGGCCAGGGGTATGGCAAGATAATGAAATAATATGCAGCGTTATTTTCGCATCTATTTTGTGTCAGGAACTTTACCGACTTTTAGCATAGTCATTTTTTTTTCTCTTTTCACTTTAAATTAATGACCACAAATCTCAAAGAGACGAATAACATTGCTAAGAAATCTATTTCACAAATGAGTCTGTTGGCAGACCCCTTCATACCTCCTCATTTTTCCTCGAATTTCTGACACTCCCCCATTCCCTCACTCCCCATTAACTGGAAAGCTGGCTTTAAAAGCCATTTGGAAAATAAAGACTATCAGAATGGATATTCCTTATCTTCCCACTACCTAATCCATCCACTTAATTACATCTGAACTGACACTTTTTGCCTTAGTCCTGTAAAAATGGATGCAATGAAATGTTCATGCTTTGAGGTAGGACATGTTTATATCCCATTCTCTCTCATCTCCTTAGGGACTGGCTCTAGCAATTACCTCCCCTCTCTCTCTTTACCTCATCGTTTTCCATAGACTTAAGAGTCATACTTGTCTCCTTTCATTTCCTTATTTTCCACACTGAGTCTCACATCAAAGCTTGTCAATTCTATCTCCAGGACATCCTGATTGCATCCATTTCTTTCAGCTTTCACTGCTACCAAACTAATTTCAATCACCCCGCTTATCTTGCCTAAACTAAAGAATTCTCCCTAGAAGACTCTCTGCTTCCACTCTTGACCTTTTACAAACAGAAGCGTTGTTTCAGATGTGCAAACAAAGAGAAAATAAACAAGAGGAGGTTTTTCTTCCACATTTTCATAGCCAAAATTTCTAAAAATAAATACAGGCCCTTCCTGATCAACCACTCAAAACACCTCTTACCATATCACTTCCTGGGACATATGTTTTGTAGTAGTGTAATCTGAAATTAACCAAGTCTTTGCTTTGGTATTGCTCAAGTTCCACCAACTCTTAAAAGTAAGCTTCTTGATAGTGGGTGCTTTGTCTGCCTTTTCCATGACAAAGAACATGTAAATTATACTTGGAGAATAGTATTTGAGGATGAATTAGTGAATGGGCCAATAGATGCCAAATGATAATACTTCCATTTAGTAGAAGACTTATTTTCAGAGAATTCTTAATGATATTTTTTTTTTTCAAGACACAGGTAGTAAATGTTTCTGGGTGGAATTATATAATTCTATGTATTTCTAGGAAGTATATTATTGTCCTGGTCCATGAAGGTCTCTCTGTGTAAATAGATGACTGCTGTGTTTATTTTTATGTAGCCTCATTGTTAGGTAATATATGGATGTGAACAATTTAATGCTTGAAATCAAAGCACGTTCAATTTAGAACATTTAGCTTTTCCTTTTACCTGTGCATGCTATTTATTTAAACATATAGGCTTTTCAAAAATGGAGACTGAATTGATTAAAGTAATTAAGAATGTAAATATCACCTATTCAGAAACTATATGTAAAGATGCAGTTTTCTAATAAGCATTTAATAACATTTGTAAGTGTTTGGTGGTTGATAAGAAAACACCAAAGCAATTGCATTTCAAAAATGTGTAAAATATGGAGATAAAAACTGGCTTGTAAGTGATTTTTTTACCATTTGTTATAGTTTTATGCTTTTATAATATGTGTTTTCATTGAGAACAATTATATATGATTAATTGGAAATTCTAAAACTCATCTATACCAGAAATATAAGCAATAGGTAATACTAATAGAGAACCAAATATACGTTTCATGTGTAAGATTTTTTAGGTCAACTTTAATACATTTTAGCATCCTGGTGAGAATAAGCCTACAGTTCTTAATGACAATCTAGTAGCTCTGCCGAGCACTGCCATTCTCCAGGGATTTTTTTCATCCAAAAAAGAAAAACATACAAGAATGAGAAATATGCTTCTACATCTTAGCTATCAGTATTTTCGTATACAATGAAAAGACATTAAAGTAAATGATTCAAGAAAACAATTTAAACACACATACATTTTCAAAATAAGCATTTAAAAAGTCCAAAATCCTATTTATAAAAAAATCAAATATATTTTTAAACACAGTGTTAATAGTGGTTTTTGATATACCTGCAATACAGCTGTAGGAAGATGAAACAGGTACTATCACATTAACTATTTAACTTTAAATCTTTGCCTTTTAAAGTCCAGAATGTCCTATTCATAGCACATAGTATAGAAAAATTCTGATTTTGCCTGATGGCATTTTAACAGAAATGGCTGAAATTATTAAATAAGCTGCATTATAGGTAATATGATATCAAATGCTTTGTTAGACCTTTATGTCCCATGTCTCACATCATGAATCAAAATGCCTCCCTTAATAAATTATTGCCCCAAAATATTTAGAGACAGAATAGTAAATATTGCACAACTGTTATCATAATGCTTTCTATAGAATAGCATAGGATTAGCTGTCCTTTTGGATCGAGGATGTACAAAGAGTGTGAAATTGAGTGACCCAGCTTAAGTGTAATATTCAGATTTAGGCACCTGGCTCCCTCAGTGTGGTTGGAAGCTAAATTAATTCATAAAATATTTACTCAGATTGCTCCCTTTTATAAAATGTATATTTTTAATATTTAGCCAGTCTAGTTACAGTAGTTTTCAAATAGGAGATTTGATATGGGAAGGGGTATTATAAGTTTTAAATTCTAGTTGCATGCTTCTTTGAGGTTATATCTTTCAATTCCTTTTTTTATTATATAAGCCAAATATTTCTATTATTCTGTGACATTTTATCACTTTATATCCCAAGATTATTTTTGAAGTATGTTATTATTGTACATGTCTTAAGCTGTCAATTTTCTCACTGATGTTTTAACTTAAATCTTACCTATTCACAAAAATAATTTAAAGCACTTTAATAATGCATGAAACAGAGCAAGATAACACATATTAGATGTATATGAGAAATATAAGATGAAATTTAAAAAGTCAAGGGCATTAAATAAAGCTAGCCAGGAATTATTTTCATTCATGAAATGAATAGAAATGATTTCCTAAATAGTAACTAATCATTATTTTCTCATTTGTAATAAAAATGCCAATAATGATAATAATAATAAATTATGGCAGCCACTAAGACTCTTTTCTTACTTTATGCAAGACATTGAAGAGCCATTTTTACATATTTCACTTAATTTTTAGCTCAAACCTATGATTATGCTTATTGTCTATATAAAGACACTGAGGTATAGACAGCTTCGTTCTAATTATCAATATAGTAAGCATAGAGCATAGAAATTCAAACTGGCTTATCTGAATCTAAAGCTGATCCCATTAACCTTGTACGTCACTGCACCTCATTTAAATTGATTTTTGTCAGCCTTCTTTTCAATATATACCAATAGCCAAAGATTATTTGAATATTATGCAATTTCTTTTTACTTGAATCAAGCTGATCTATCTAACTAAAACTTGCAAAGTCCTAACCCAGGAAATAATAGTTCCTTCTATACCCTCTGCAAAAGGATATAGCTAAGTGCAGGGAATTTTAGGTTTGAAGAAATCTTTGTAGAGATTGACCATTTTTATTAACTTTCTAACTGGTTTCAATGGAGATCATATAAGTTTGCAGTGGTCAAACAGTAAGTTGGATTTTCTGGAGTTCTTGAGATTTCCTTTGTAGTCCACTGTGTCTTCTGCAAATAGTAACAGTCTTATTTTTACCTGTAGGATATGTATGCTTTTTATTTCCTTTTTTCCTTTTGGATTTATTGGCCTGGTTAGAAGTTATTGGCCTGGTTAGAAGTTATTGGCCATGAAGGAAACACCACCGCGTATTGGTTATTGTGTGAGAGCATATCCTATGTAAACCTTCTGAGCATATCACCCAGTTTGTGCCATAATTGGCTCTTTAAAATGCCATTCCACTATTCTAAAACTCCAGTTGCTTCGTAATGATGGAGAACGTGAGAACAGTGAATTCCATAAACATGAGCTGATCGTTACTCTTTATTTGGTATAGAATCAGCTTCCTTTCATTCAAATGGCTCCTATTTTGTGAACTGGCACAAGTTTGGATAATGACTGAGGTACCACAAACCTCTCTGATGCTGATTCAAGTCATATTTATGCTCACCACATCTGGAACTTTTTACTTACACAAATCAAGTAAAACTTTGGTGGGCTATCCATCAATTTTTAGTCCTTAGGAAGCCATGATATGTTAGATAACATTGTGGTTCCCTGTGGGTCAAACCATCCTGATAATTGCTTCATCAGATCTCCTGCCCATTATGGTTCCTTGTCCCTGGGAGTTAAGTGCTGCCATAGGTTCCTGAAAATCCTGGATCCCATCATCCTCCTTGGATTTGGAGAGCCCATCTTGATGTAAAAGTTCCCATCTACATTCCAGGTATGCAGAGAAGAACTAATCTGGACCTCTTCACAAATGCTGGCACAACCTTCACCAATTTGCTTCTCAGAGGCCTGATGAAATAAATGCCTTCATGACTCTCAGATTTAGACATGAATGAACAGGTCTTATATCAGAAATCCACCCAAGCATTTCAATTTCCATAAGTCTTTGGGTATCTTTCTCTAAAGCAAACCAAGGAAGTTCTGGCATGACAACTTCATTCACTGTGGTGTAGGTTTCAAACTATCAACTAAGCCAAACATTAGAGCCATTCTCATTCATTCAAACTAGCACAATGAATTCAGAGTCTCTGCTTAGTGCACCCATATTAATATGTTCAATCTGATTCAACATTGTATCCTTTTCACCCTCATCCAACACCTTAAATTATAGTCCACAGGTTTATATTAGAACTGGCAAAGTCACACACTTCTTTTGGTGTATGTGGTGACTCTTCATGGGTCATACTTTCTGCTAAACTTCCTTAAGACTGCTAGGTTATAAGTTTAGAAATGATGAGAGCTTGCAAGGCTGGGACCTGAGGAGGATCAGCAATCACAAGCAAGGTGTCTCCTTCATGGGAGGCTATGACAGGTTTTCATGCAAAGGAGAGGTGTAAAGGTCATTTCTACAGGCAATTGAAGCTCAGTAGAATTTGTGGGTTCAAGATCCCAAACTTGATCACCATCTGCCCATAAATCTTCATTCTAATTTTCAGAGCTCATATCTTCCTAACTCAACCTTAACATAAAAAAGCCTGTGAAATTAGGAATTCAGTTGCACAGTAATTCAGGCATCAGGAGAATTGGATTTAAGCACTTAGTTTCAGAAATCTTGACCCTGCAGCGACAGGAAATATTTATTTTAGGGTAGTAATAGAAATTTCTGGTCTCCTACTCAAAATCTGAGCTTAGACCTCAAAGGCCATAGCTAACAACATTTTTCTCCAAATCCTCCCACTTCATTCTTATTTTCCACTAGTCTATTTTAAGGTAGTGAAAGCCTACCTTTTGTAGGCCTTTGATTGTAGGTGAAAAGAAAAATAACTTTATTTGCAGTGGTACGATGTGGGCTACCAGTGTGTGCTTTAGTACTGTCAACAGGGTCATTAATGATTTTAAATGTAATCATATCAGATAGCCAATTACACATTCCCATTATTAGTGTTCTCTTCCCCTGGACCAACTTCTGATACCAATAATGTCATTAGTTAGTACTGCCAGAGAAATAGAAACTCCTAGTTTTATAGAATAAGGGATTCATTGTGAGCCTGAAAGCTTACATCATTGTGGGAGAAGCTGGGGCATAAGTGTCTTTTAGAATTTTAGAGGACTTGGAGATTCTGAAAAAAGTCACTATCCAGCCCTTCTATAGCCAGCCACATCCGAAGCCAGACTTGGATCATGGAGAAGAGATAATGGAAAAAACTTTGAAGCTAGGAGGGGGCCTGAGGTCCAGTAGTTAGTAGGCACTGGAAGGAGAGATGGATGCTGAGTGGAGAAAGCAAGGACTAGCTGGAATCCCTTCCTATCCATCTCTCCCTGGCTCTAGCTATGGTAAGTGTCATAAAGGCATCACTTCTGCCTTCCATTTTTCAAACAGATTTTTCCTTTGGCCAAATCTAACATGGCCAAACTCTACACACAACTCTAACTCTACATGAAAAGGGATTCTGGAAAATATAGTTTCAACTTAGTCAAGTTGACATTAGAAAAACACTTCAGATGCTAACATATTCTCTTTATAGACATCTAATCTACCAGTTGAGACCAAACGAAAAGCTAGACAAAATGTGAATATGTTTGAGTAGATATTTTATCATTTCATCACAGATGATTCCCATCAATTAAATGTTAAATCTTCTCTAATGAATTTTCTGACACATTTAAGAGCTCTTAATAAGGAATATAGTAAGATAGCACCAAAAACAAATTGTTTTGATCATGTGCTTTAAATTTGGTAGTATTGGCTATTAAATATGAAAGTCTTCTTAAATATCTCAACATTTTATCTTAGAAACTCACTTAAAATCATGGAATTAAATATCTGGCTGTATGAGACAGTTTGATACATGTTTGCATTATAAGAATAACAGATGGAACAAGAACAAAGACAAGTCATATGTAAATAAATATTGGAAGAGGGTTATCAGTCATTCAGAAAAGCCTAATCAATTCTACATATTTTGTAAAATTTTATAATTGGAAAGCACAGTATATTAAAGCAAATTGCAATGTAGAAATAAAAAGTAGAATGGAAACTGTTAGCTAAAACTGAAGTACTGAAAACAACATGAAGAAATTTATAGAGCTCCAAATAATTAACAATTTGATTGTAGTTGTGACTAGAAGATACTGAAAATTCTCCATTGCCCACACATGAAAATTTTATATGTCACCATTCATCTATTTTGGTGGAAAGGAAATTGCACTTTGTAAAAAACATTTTTCAATTGTAATGTGAGAGGGAAATCATATAAATAGTTGTTATTTAAAAGGAAATGGGTAACTAAGCACAGATCAGTAGTTTCATTTTATTATACTCTGAAATTTATTTAATTTTTTCTTGCTGAGCTTAATTAAAAAATCTTGTGTGGAGAAGTTCAACACAATTTAGTCAGCAGGAAAATGCATTTATTATGGAGAAAGTATTAGAAAACAAAGAAAAAGGACTGCTGAGAGAGTGTATTTTGGTAATTCCACCCAGAGGACTAATTTATACTCAATAGGAATGAAGCAGTGAAGAGAAGAGGCAAAGAGACTTAGTGAGCAAAACATTTTGTTGTATACACAGTTCATACAAAATAGTCAAATATGTTTGGAACTGAGATTAGCAAATACCAGCAGAAAAACACAGTGGCAAATTTAATCAAACTGCATTTTGTATTCTGATAAAGACAAACAGAGATATTCTAACATGGATGCCAACTATTGTGAGAACACAGAGGATTTAACTATTTTGCTGAGAGTAGATTGTGAGGAATCTATTAAAAATAATATTTTTGTTTGATCTTGGAGAATTAGTAGGCTGTCCCATGCTGCTAATTAAGGGGTGCTGGGTGTAATGATATTCGAGCTATGAAGATCAGCAGTTTCCACATTATGGGGTCAGAAATGTGTTGGGAAGAGTGTATAGTAAAATTTAGAAACATTGCATGGTATATAAGTGGTGTATACATTGTGTGATATACAATAAGTGGTGTATACATTGTGTGGCATACAATAAGTGGTGTATACATTGTGTGGCATACAATAAGTGGTGTATACATTGTGTGGCATACCATAAGTGGTGTATACATTGTGTGGCATACAATAAGTGGTGTATACATTGTGTGGCATACAATAAGTGGTGTATACATTGGGTGGCATACAATAAGTGGTGTATACATTGTGTGGCATACAATAAGTGGTGTATACATTGTGTGGCATACAGTAAGATGGTCTGGAAGATAGGTTGAAGATGGTGATGAGGAGAGAAGTTATGTCAAGAGTTGATTCCATAAACAATGTTTGGGGCTATATTGTGAAGGATGTTTGTAGATAAAACTAAGAGAATTGGGTGGAGGGGAATCAACAAGCGTATCAAAAGTAGTGAAATGATGAAATTTTATAGTGTTTTAGGAAGTTATGTCAGCAACACAGAAAGTACACTGGTATTGGAAGAGAAAAACTTGTTGTTGCCCTAGCTAATGCTCATGATAGAAAAATGAAAAGTTGTGAAGAAATATTACAGTGAAGTGAGAGATAAGCATTTAGGAACATCAAAGAAAATGAGAACATGATTCTTCTCAAGTTATAGGGAAGTAAGTGTTAGTGTGAGCAGTGCAGCATCAGCATGGGATGGAGGGAACAGAACCACAATTACAAAAGACAGAAAAATCATACATTAAAACAAGGCTATATATAAAAAAAAGTTGACCAGGTTATAAGGTAAAAGATGCCGACTCTGAAAAGAAAAAGAAAAGGCTAAAACCATTGTAGAAATTTGGATATATAAAAAGTTTTAAGTAATAAGGAGTAAACATTGCTTTTCTAGGGAATGAGTAAAAGAAACAGAAGAGGATCTTTTATTGTAACATGCAAGAATGAATGCATATAAATTATAAAGCTGACTTATCATATATAAATGAACAAAATCAATGTGAAAAGGAATTTGTAAATGATATGGTTACTCTTTCACTTTTATTTAAAAGGTAGTATGGAGGCAAAGTCAACCAAATCTTGAAAAGTATGCCTACTCTGAACCTGTACCTTTAAATCTGGCTAACTTGTTGATCTTTATCATAATTTTTCCATCATAGGATCAAATTATATACTGCACTTGTATTCTGTATTGTCACTTCACACTGTATTATTTATTTTTATGCCATAAATATTCTTCAAAACAGCATTTTAATAGCTGCATTATATTTTATTTCAAAGATGTATTGTGCTGGTTTGAAATGTTGTGTGCCCTAGAAAAGTCATGTTCTTTACTCCTCATTCAGTATTGCAGAGTGGAATCTTTTTTATTATTTCCATGAAGATGTGACCCACCCAACTGTAGGTGATTCCTTTTGATTAGGTGGTTTCCATGAAGATGTGTCTCCACCCATTTAAGGTAGGGTTGCTTACTAGAGTCCTTTAAGAGGAAACTGTTTTGGTAAAAGCTTGACATCCCACACAGCCAGAGACTTTTGGAGATGCAGAAGGAAAACACCCCCCAGGAATCCTTATGAAATGAGAAGCCAAGAGAGAAAGCTAACAGATGTAGCCATGTGCTTTCTCAGTTGATAGAAATGTCCAGAAACCAAAGACCCCAGCAGATGCCAGCCACATGCCTTTCCAGATGACAGAGATATTCCTAACAGCATCAACATTTCTTGAGTGAAGGCAACCTCTTTTTTTTCATATATACAGTTTTATTGAGATATACTCACACACCATACAAACCATCTGAAGTATACAATCACTGGCTCACAGTATCATCATGTAGTTGTGTATACATCCCCATGATAAATTTTGGAACATTTTCATTACTCCAGAAAGGAAATAAAAAGTAAAAAATAAAACCCAACTCCTCCCATACCCTTTATCCCTCCCCCCCACCCATTGACCCATACTTTCATTTAATTAACTGTTAATGAAAGAATATTAAAATATTACTGTTAGCCATAGTCCATAGTTTGCAGTAGGTACATTTTCCCCATGTATCCATCCATTATTTATTTATTTTTAAACATTTGTTCCCCCTATTATTTATCTATTTTTAATCCAAATGTTTTACTCATCTGTCCATACCATAGATAAAGGGAGCATCAGACACAAGGTTTTCACAATCACACAGTCACATTGTGAAAGCTACATCGTTATACAATCATCTTCAAGAAACATGGCTACTGGAACACAGCTCTACAGTTTCAGAACACTTCCCTCTAGCCTCTCTAATACACCTTACACTAAAGAGGAGATATCTGTATAATGCGTGAGAATAACCTCTGAGATAACCTCTCAACTCTGAAATCTCTCAGCCAGTGACACTTAATTTTGTCTCATTTCTCTCTTCCCCCCTTTGGTAACCTCTAGTTGATGCCTTAATTTGGACACTTTCACAGCCTTACAACTGTAGAGTCACAACTTAGTAAATTCCCTTTATAAAAGCCGTTCCATTTCTACTGTATTGCATTCTGGTAGCTTTAGCAAACTAAAACATGTGTTATAATTTATTTAACCTTTTCCTAATTGTTGGGACTTTGTACTGTCTCCTATTTTTGTTGTTATAAATAACATTCTACTGAGCATCCAAATGCATCAATATAATACAATTTTCAGAAGGTAAGTTTCTTGAAGTGAATTTACTGAATCAAGGGATTAAAAATATTTAAGTCTTTGGAAACATGATGCCAAATAGACCTCCACAAAGTACATGATAATTTAGACTCCCAATTGCAGTATGAGTCAAGTGAGTCCATATCATTAACTCTTATCAATGCTCAATATTAACATTTAAAAAGTATCTGTCAACTTGAGAGGCAAAAATTGATATTTTATTGGTTTGTTTGACTGGTAATGCTAGTTATTTTTTAGGATGCTTATGTACCATTTTCTTTTATTTTATGTATTTTGTTCATTTTATTGTGGGAAATTCGAATTCTAGGAATTTTCCTAATGTGGGGACCATAAATGAACACATCATCGTATGAACATTAGCTGCATAATGTTAATGAGATAAGTTGAGATGTGTTCCATGGGGAGGAGAGTATATTTGGGTTTAAAATGTTTCAATTTAGAAAGCATTACTTAAATTCAGAAGCTTAAGTAACAAATGAAATAAAGTTAGGAAATACAGCTTGAAAGGATTTAGAATTAAAAGATTGCTTAATTATTGAACTGATTAAATGTGGCATATACAACATAAGATAAACAAGACTGAATAATTATTATTTCTAATATATTTTGATACATATTATAAATATTCTTATAAATAGATTGCAAATATAAAACAAATTGTTTTAGGTTTTTTGCGCAAGTGTAGGCCATGGGGTCAGGTTAAACAATAGGAATTTATTAGCTCAGAGTTTTGAAGTTAAAAGAAAGTCCTAATCAAGCATCCTCAAGGTGATACTTTCTTCCCAAAGATAGGTATTCTATGGCTAGTTGCTAGCTATCCTTGGTCCCGGGCTCTGTCACATGGCAATGGACATGGTAGCCTCTCCTGGTCTCTCCCTTCTCTTCCAGGTTCCTTTGATGTTCAGTTTCTGAATGCTCCCTCCATGGCTTTCTCTTTCTGTGTCTGAATTTCATTCTGCTTAAAAGAGGACTGCACTACTAAGATTAGGGGCCATCCTGGACCACACCTTAATTTAAGCAACCTCATCAAAAAGGTCCTATTTACAACAGGTTCACATCCAGAGGAATAGATTATGTATAAGAACATGTTTTTCTTATAAGAACACAACTTTTAGGGAAAATTTAAGAAGAAAACTACTACAAGGCTCTGTTTTAAGTTACTTAAATCTGTTTCCCAAATTGTATTAGAAAAAAAATTTAATGAAACTGATGGATATAATTCTACTGTTAACTTTGTTAACTAAGGAAATAATTATGAAGTATTTGTACAAAATCTAAGTGTTGGCATTAATAGAAGTGTAAGAAGGCTGTCTTCAAAACCAAATATGCAGATAAAGCAAATTTTAAAATATTCATATAGCAAAACTCATGTCAAATGTACAAGATAAACATTTACAAACGAAATCATGAAGCAAGATGGAAAAATATGATTTAAGATAAACATGCATGGTTTAAATTATCAATTACTAGAGTAATGCTTGTAGCTTGGATTAAAAAATAAATATTTTCCTTCTAAAATGTTTGAAAGTCACTAAAAATAGCAGAGCTCATGGGAAAAATAGATTAGAACCAGACCACTCAAAACTACATAACTTTGTAAACAGGTCTATCAAAAACAGTAATGCCAGAGACCTGGGTTCAATTCCCTGTCTGCCCATGCAAAACAAAACAAAACAAAACAAAAAATCCTGAAAAAATCCTAGAACAGATTAAATGACATCTTAAAATCACAGTAGAAAAGATTCACAGTCACTGTGGTGGTTAGGTTCTGGTGTCTACGGCCAAGTGATGATGCCCACTTGTCATGTCAGGCAATCCCTGGCCTGAATGTTGCTGCGAGGATATTTTGTGGTTGGTTGATAAACCAGAAAGTTGGTGTATTAATTTCAATTGACCAACTAAGGCGTGTCTCCCACAGTGAGATAATCCAACAGTTAAAGGTTTTTAAGGGAGAAAGAAGAGAGACTCTTTCATTGCTTCTTCAGCCAGTGAGCCTCTCCTGTGGAGTTCCTCCAGACCCTTCACTGGAGTTGCCAGCTTCACAGCCTGCCCAATGGATTTTGGACTGTTCCTTTCCCATAGTTGTGTGAGACACCTTGATAAATCTCATATTTACACATCTCTCCTGTTGGCTCTATTTCTTTGGAGAACCCTGACTAACACAGTCATCTTTATTAAAATTTGCTAGTTATTTAGAAGTGTAACTTTCAAAAGGAGAAAATCAGACATTATGTACCGCCTAGTGAAAGTACACTAGTCAAGTTTATTCAGGACTCTGGATCCTTTAGCAAAGTTTATAAGAAGTAGAGGAGAACAAGGAGTATGATAACTTCTTGAGAAAACAATCAGCAAAGTGCAGAATTTGGGTCCATGCACGAGGTAAATGACTCAAATCACTGATGAGTAATTTTCAAGGATAAAAAAGGAGGGAAGAGAAACTGTAAAACAAAAGACATGCAAATACCAAGAAATATTAGCCAAATACATTATATAGACCTTGGGTAGATTTTGATTCAAATATACTAATCACCAAAAATAATTATGAGGTAATTGGTGAAATGTAATAATCTATGCAGTATGTGATTATATTAATGAATTATCATTTTACATTTAATAATGGTGCTGTACTTATGTTTAAAATATAAAAATTATATTGTAGAGAATAAAATATGTGTGTAATAATTATATGATGTTTTGGATGGATTTTAAGGTGACTTGGGCATGGGAGGAAGTTGGTGAGGATATAGAAACAAACTTAGCTGTGATTTGATAACTATTGAAGCTTGGTAATATGTTTCTGGGGTTTCATTAAACTGTATTTTATACTTTTTTATGTGTTTGAAAATTTCAAAATAAAGTATTTTAAATAAAATAAAGTCAAACCAAAGAAGGAAGCTCTATGGAAGTTGTGTGAAGGAGTCTTGAACTCAAGGGAAACTTCATTAAGTTTGAGGAAAACAGAACCAAAAACACTTAGTTTCCAAAACAAAGAAAACAGAAAGCAAGAGCTGAGAGAAAGAAATTGGGGTAAATGTACATGGTGTGCAAGATTTATATGCAACATGCTGCTTTCAGATACGTTGAAATACTTTGCATTGAGCTGTTACTACTTGGTTGCCCCCATTTGCTAATTTAGGTACACTAATTCATCTCGTATACACATGTATTTTAGCAGAATTGATTTTATACATAAGAAGAAGGCATGGATGATGTATTAGTCTGTTAAGCTGCCAGAAAGCAATATACCAGAAATGGAACACCTTTTGAAAAGGGAATTTAGTAAGTTGCAAGTTCACAGTTCTAATGCCATGAAAATGTCCAAATTAAGGCACCAACAAGAGGTTACCATCATT
Organism: Myrmecophaga tridactyla; assembly: GCA_004026745.1. NCBI lineage: Eukaryota > Metazoa > Chordata > Mammalia > Pilosa > Myrmecophagidae > Myrmecophaga > Myrmecophaga tridactyla. The sequence goes on from PVIY010005028.1 coordinate 50,088, forward strand.
CAAGAAAGGCTGTTGCTGTCTGGAGCACCTCTGTCAGCTGGGAAGGCATGTGGCTGGCATCCACTGGAGTCTTTGGCTTTTGAACACCTCTGTCAGCTGAGAAGACAAATGATGACATCTGCTAGTTTCCTCTCCATGGGCATTATCCTTCTGCATCTCCCAAGGTCTCTGGCTATGTGGGCTCTGAAGCTTTTCCCAATATGTTTCCCCTAATAATGGACTCCAGTAAACTACTTAAGACTTACCTTGAATGGGTGGAGTCACATCTCCATCTAACCAAAACACCACACCCACAGCTGGGAATGCCACATCTTCATGGGGTAATCCAATCAAAAGATGTTCCACCATACAATACTGAATCAGGATTAAAGGATATGGTTTTTCTAGGTATACAACACTTTCAAACTGGCAGAGATGATAACAGTTAAATGCAAGTATAGTCAAAATGAATGAAACTAGATAAATGGGATCATTCCTTTTTTCTTGATGACATATAATCCTAATGAAATATAATAACTGTGAAACTTTATAGCTGTCTTATCTGTTACTGTGCCAGTTTGAAACTGTCTTGTACCCCAGAAAAGCCAAGTTCTTTAATCTTCATTCAATATTGCTAGGTGGGATCTTTTCTATTGTTTTCATGGAGATGTGATCCACCACCTAATTATGGATGGTAACTTTTGATTCGATGGTTTCCATGGAGATGTGTCTCCACCCGTTCAAGGTGGATTGCTTACTGGAGCCCTTTAAGAGGGAACCATTTTGGAAAAAGCTTCAAGGAGCCGACAAACCCACACAGCCAGAGACCTTTGGATATACAGAAGGAAAACGCCCCCCAGGAAGTCTTATGAAATGAGGAGAGAAAGCTAGCAGACATCACTTTGTGCCTTCTTAGCTGAGAGAGAAACTGCAGTTCAGTGGCTCTTTCTTTGGAGTTAAGGTGTCTTTCTCTAGATTTCGATGGCTTTAGAATTTTAAACTTTAAACCTGCAACTTAAGCCATATACATATCTATTTTATCTATTTTTCATATGCCTTCCTATATATATTTTGTTTAACCAGTACCTCTGCAAGTAGCTTTTTTGATCCAACATTTCAATTTTTGAGTGTTAATTTTCTTTCCATGATTTGGAGGCTTTCTTTTTAAATTTTCCCATATAATGTATGTGAATAATATAATGTCTGAGACTCTGAATGTAAGAGAAAGTCTATGTCAGTTTAAGAAGTATAAGTTGAATGTTGCCTTTATTCAGCTTACTTATTGCAAGAAAAAGCAAATTAATCACCCAATTTCATGAGTATTGATTTTGCTCAATTTTCTTTTCCAAGAGTATTTATTTACTATGCTCTTTGCCTTGTGGGATTGTTTTTCAACTTTGTACTTTACAACATTCATATTAGCTTTCAAAAATGATTCAAGCATGTTGTATAATTTTTTGCATGAGCAGTCAATAAATATCTGCATACTAGTTTTAACATGTGGTTTTCATTTACAATATGGATTGTAATTTAGACAGTATGATGTTGACACAAAAATCAACTCTTTCAATATCAGGAAAGATTTAGCAATGTGTGATGCCAATGTAGTGAATAAAATTTCACTGAACAGGCAAAGCCAATGGGGAATGGAATCCCAGGCAGTGAGAACTGCAATACATAAGCATAGAAGCATGATGTAGATAGAGAACTAGTTTAGAATTGCTAATATGCAACATATAAGTGAGAAGGCTAGAGAGATGCTAAGAACACTATAGATGGATGGTATGGAGTTTGATCTTTACTTTTATGTCATCTATCCTGAAAAGGGAAAGCTCAGTAAGATTTTTTTGTACCTGAGTGTTTTAGTTGCTAAGGCTGCTGGAGTGCAATACAACATGGATGGATTAGATTTATAAAGGGCATTTATTTAGTTTCAAATGTACAGTTCCTCAGAGGAATGACAGCTAGCCTACAGCTGAGTTTCTCTGTCACATGGGAAATCCTATGGTAATGTCTGCTGGCTTTCTCTCCCAGTTTCTGGGTTCAAACAGCTTTCCCCTGGGGTATTTCCTTTCTGTATCTCCAAACGTTGGCTCTGAGCTGAGTTCTGCTGTGCTGTGTTGAGCTCTTTCTCTCTCTTCTGACTCTTCCTTTTAAACCTCCAGCTGATTAAATTAAATGTCACTCATTGCAGAAAGCACTCCCCTTAGCTGACTGCAGGTGTAATCAGCCATAGATAAAATTTCACATGCTGATGACTTTAAGTCCACAGCACCAGAACAACTGGGCACCATAACCTGGCCAAGTTGACAGCTGAACCTAACTACTACACAAGGTGATATGAGACCTACAAGTTGACAATATATTTGGAGAAATAAGATATGTGGAGAAATAAGACTTTCATATTAATAAATTTAAAAGAAGTGTAGTAGAAGAAATAACTTAATATTTGAAATCTCAGTAAATGTCCAAATGTCTTCCCCATGAAGATTCTTCTCAATAATGTGATAGGAAAAATGACGACCACTTATAAGGTTGTCCCTAGCCTTGCATCCTCTAATATAATCATAACTACCACAAATATGAATGAATGCTTTCTGCTAATTCTAAAATATTAGTTTTTTACTTCTTTTATTTAAAGAAGTAGTAATTACTACAAGTAATCAAAATTACAGTGAGTTACAGTATTTATACTACTACCTAATTGACGATATAAAATTAAAAAAATCTTTAACTTGTTCTTAATGACCTTGGATTATTTTGTCCATTGAAATTTATGGATCCAGTTGTATCTCAGAATAAAATTCAACAATCACCACCATCATTGTGTGACCATTTCCTTTTAAACCCTATAGAATATTGAATATTGAACCCTATAGAATCTCTTGAATATTGCCTGAACATAGAAAAATTTACTTTATTCTCCACTTCCTTATTCCTTTCTCCATTCCCTCATTCAGCAACATTTATTGAACATCAGTAAAGGCTAAACACTGTATGTGCACTGGAGTTTGCATTTTTTTGCATTTGTCTGTTTTCATGGAGCTGAGTTGATAGACATAAAATAAATGAATGACTGAATGAACAATATCAGATTGTGAGTCAAGGATGAATCTTCTGCTGTATTTTTACTTCTGGTAGGTTTATCCAGTGAATTTTTCATAACAGGTGATTGTTTATATTCTAAAATATCCATCTAAATCACTTAGAGTTTCTTATTTCTATGTTAAAATTTCCACCGTGTTCACCGATTTTGTCTATATTTACATCTAACATTATTCTTTGACATATTTATGATTGTTATTTTTAAATCCTTATTTGATAATTCTAATATCTTCTCTACTTATATTTACAGTTTTATTTTGAATCACATTTCCCTACTTTTTCATGTTTAGTAATTTTTTTTTAATCTTATCTTGAATGTAGTACCTGACATATTGCAGCAACTCTGGATTATGTTATTTTCCTCTGAGTGTTGAGTTTTCCAGTTCTGTTGTACCTGTGATGAGGCTGAGCTCCTTATTTGGCCTCCAAATTTGGGATTCTAGTTTATCTAAAGTTTTTCTCTTCTCCATTCCACACCCCAGGACATTGGTGCCATTGCAGGTAGGAAGTTTGTCCTCATCTCTTATTCAGGCTAGGAACTGTTTCCTGCCTTATTCCTCATAGCCCTACTTACTAGAGGTTGGGGATTGTTCTCCTTCCTTACCTGGCTTTGAGCTTGGGCTAGAACTTGACTAAACTTCCCCACTGCTGATTGAACTTGACATCAGATTATTGTCTTAGTTTCTTACCCCTCTATTGTTCTACTTTCTGTTCTTTCCATGCCTTAGGACTCTACCCACTGAGCAGTGTTTCTACCCCATGCAGGAAACAATGCCTCAGTAGAAAAAAACCTCATCAATGGAGATAGGGCCAGGAATCTGGTGACTGAAACAGATCTGAAGATATTATTATGACTCACTGCCTTTCTTTTGAGCATCTCTGGGGATGTGATTATGTTGCAAGATAGTCTATATGGGTTGTAATGATGTAGAGATGATCTTCTTTAGATTGTACTCATTAGATTTGTCCATCAGTTTAATGATGGGCAACCAGAAACTGCCTGTTTATATCTTGAATACTGTAAAGTATCAGAGGCCCATTTCACTTCATGCCAAACTTCATCCATTTGTTTTGGAATGAAATGGTCAAGGACATTGCTATCAAATAGCTATTGAAAAGATACCCCAGAGTCCAAGATAATCCATTTTCAACAGTATTGATTTTGGTCAAGAATGAAATATTTCCAACATAGATTTGCCAGGCTAGAGAATATCTCTTCTTTTTAAGAAAAGTTTTGAGTTTCGTTCTGGCAAAATTGCAAGTGCATTACCTTGATCCTATTGAAGCTTAATACATTACCTTGATCCTATTGAAGCTTAATTTTAAGCTTTGTGAGTGAATATATTTCACTTTTTCCCTTAGTGTTAGGGCATAGTCTTCACTTATAGGTCATGCTTTTTACTTCCTTCTGTTGTCTCAAAAGAATGCCTCCACCAATCAACAAGGACCCTCCATTCTAGCTTGGTCAGAATTTCTATGTATTACCCTTGCAATCTCTGTTCAACCCTTAGTTTACCAACAGTTATTGCTTGATAGGACTCATGGAATCTTTCCCTGCCCATTTGCAACTTTGCATTGACCATAGGACCAAAGGAGAACCCTGAGGCAGGTTTCTAGGGATCCTTCTGTGCAGCTCCCTCTTCTCTGGAATCCTACACTAAAATTCCAGCTACTTCAGTAACACAAACTCTGATCTCCATTTCCTTCTTCCAGAATGACTGTTGTCATTCTGAGCTTGAGCTTATACTTCACTGCACTGAATTTGGAAAATGCTCCCAGGTAGAAGGCTGAGTGAATATAGTCCTCATTTGTAAGATCAAAGATCCTAACTCTGTGACACAAATGCTATCTAAATCTTGGATCAGCTGCTTTATAGACTTTGTATGATTTTAAAGTTGTTTAGAGTGGGAAGGTAAACTGATACTAGCTTCTTCATTCATACCTAGGACTATCCAGTAACATTTTTACATAGAACAGTGTTAGAATTCCAAGTAGACAACAATACTACAATACTGTGATTACTGCTTCAATATCCATTCTAGACTGAATCATGTACCTCAATAAAAGACATATTCTTAATCTTAATCTGGATTCCTCTGGGTGTGAGGCCATTTGTAAATACGATGCTGTGGAGATGTATTATTGGGTAAGATGTGTACTGATTGTGAGTAGGCTCTTCTAACATCTATTTAAGTGTTACTAAACTGAATCAGGGTGAGACATAATCAGTATTACTGGGTGCCTTATAAATAGAGCCATACAACTAGAAGCTAGAAGACAGAGAAAGCCAAAGGAGGAGATCAAGGGCATCACCATGAGAAGGATGCAGAGATGCAAGCCAAGGAAACCCAAGGATTGTGGCAAACCATCACCTTAACTTTGTAGACTCTGAGAGAAAGTATGACCTTGCTGAAGTTTCAATTTGATATTTCTGGCCTCTAAAAACTGTAAACCAATAAATTCTTGTTAAAGCCAACACATTGTGTGGTATTTTTCATAACAGTCTAGAAAAGTAAAATGATAAAATGGAACTTAAAGTCTCTTGCTTTTTACTTTACACAGGCACCACACATTTATTTTTCATTTGAGTCACTTTCTCTACTGCCTAGATATTTTATTTTTCTAGAGAAATTTATGTTTGTGGTAGTGTCGTTTTAATTTTTATGTCACCTTTTACTTAAAAAAAATTTGTCCTTTACTTTTTTAATTGGTCCTTTACTTTGGTCTGGTTAGCCATGTTAATTTAAATAAAATAACTTCAAGTCCATTATTTTCAGTTGTGGAGACATAGAGTTAGATTTTCAAGTACATGCATCTAACATACAGTGAAGACATAACTAAAATTTATCTAGCAGTTCTTGTACATAGCACAGATCTCTTAGTTCAATTGGACGCAATTATCATACAATTTGAGTTGCAATTATCTTCCAAATAAGTCTAATTTTATTGTTATATTGATTTACGAATCTGTCATTACTATTTTCATTGCTTGAGATATTGGGTCTACCATTGTGACCTGGAGATACAAAAGCATACAGGAGACACCTAATAAGCAGATGGAATTTGACTTATTTTAATGTAGGAACTTCAAACCAATAGGTCTTTGGAAGCTGCAATTTGGGGACTAGAAAGGAATAATTTGAAGTCTCTCAAACACTGTTTTATTTTTGTTTTTGCAACTCATGGAAATTTTCTCTGAAATAACCCACGACTCCATGAACTGGAAAAATTTGCATAAATGCAAATAGTACAAAACAAATTATATTTTGTATACATCATGCAATAGAAATTACAGCTTGTATTATTTGCTTTCTAATAGTGAGTCACAATGCTATTGGTGGAAATATTTCTTTAGTTCTATTTTGGAATATATGTATACATAGAAGTAGGATAACTATTATTTGGGCCCCAGAACAGTCATTAAATCAAATCACATTGATAAAGTTAAAAAAACTATTATCAAAGAGGTTGTTTTGTGGTTTGATTACTGTCAATTACTTGATTAAGACATTAATTATATTTAAACATGTCTTCATACCTTTAGTAATCTCTTTTCCAATCATTAATACCCAAGGTCCTTTTATTTATTGTAGATTTCCTATGGATTAAAAGGTAATTAATATATTTTCTTTTGTGAAGAGAACACCCAAATGAATTTCTCCTTTATGAAAATATACTTAAGATATAATCTTAGTACTAAAATGAATTAATCCTAGTTCAATAGAAATTTATATTTTCTTTCTCCCAGAACTCTATACTCTAGACAGTTTCCAGTACAATTCTGTTTATTTTCAGTTATTTGAACTGATAGTTCACTTGCAGAAAATCCTCAGGATATATTCCTGAACACTTTAGGAAAAGAAGGGAAGTGAGTTTCTACTGAAATGATTATCAAATAGGGTTATCCATGTTCACAGATCACAGTTCCAGCCCTCCCATAGATTCAGACACTGCAGAAGTTTTGGTGCCATCTGTGCTTAAAAATCTGGACCTGAGAGGCAGACATATCTGAATCTGAATTTGGCTCTAGTATTTATTGGCTGTAAGCATTAAAAGAACTAAATTCTGAGACCAAATTTCCCCCTTGAAACAATGTTCACAATAATCACAGTATCACAAGAAATAATAGAAAGTGACTGGCATATATTTGTTATTTCTATTGTCTCTGTTGTTTTTAATTAGTTTACACTGAAAACATTGAAAGACTTTTAAAATTGTTTAAACCACTCTACCCCCATATTCATGGTATTACAATTTGACAAATATCATTGTTCACTGATATATATCTTCACAGAAATATCTGCCTTTTAGAATTTCTCCCTTTCTTGAATACTTTTTTACTATCTGTAAACCTGGGTAGAAATAGCCCCTTCATATTTGTTTCCAATATGTTTTTCATATTGCTTTGCATCAATATGTTTGATAAACTGTTAATAAATAATTTTAAATGATGCCATAGCAACTGCACAGTAAATGTTGTATAAGACAAAGTGCAGCAACTGTTAAACAAGTTGAATTCTATACTTAGAATTCTATACTATCACTTAGTGTGGAGTTGCAAGAGCAGCTTTGAGAAATAATGTTCATTAAAATTACATTGAACAAGGATAATAAATAATGTCACAAAACATATCTTGTTCCAAACCTGTTAGCATTTAAATAATGAGAAAAATATTTCTTGATCAAGCAATACTTCAAATTTGGAGGTATTTTAATAGGCCATTGGTTGTAGAAATAGACAGATGTCAAGGACTGAAGATTAGACGGGCAAAAAAGCAATGTGGTTACTTCTATTTAATTTGTGATTATTTCATTATCATTGTCATGCTCATTCTTCCTACCTTAAACACTTTATGAAGTGAAGGAGGGCTGCACATCGCTTGAAAAAGCTGGTCGACTTCAGTGGTCAAATAGGCCTTTGTTGAGTCAAGAAGCTGACTTGAACCTTTGACTGCTTTTTCAGCAAGAAGGGAAGCGCTTCAATCTTTACACCTAGAATCCCAGACACCCCACCTAGGAGGTGTCAGCCTTGTTTTTGTGGGTGTAGTCTAAATTTGGATTTGAAAATTTACAAGGGCTTTTATAGTGTTTGGTAGGTGAATACTATATACTATAATTAATAGATTTGCTGTGTGTTAATCACTTGATAAGAGGAAGGATAGCACAGTCAGCAAAACAAGTTTTGGGATCAGGTAGCTATGGTTCAGTATTTGGGCCCACCACTCGCTAGCTGTTTAACCTTGGGTAATTTGCTCCACCTCTAATTTTCTCATCTATATAACAGGGCAATGTTTCAGTTTGCTAAAGTTGCTGAAATTAATATGCCAGAAATGGGCTGGCTTTTATAATGGGGATTTATTAGCTTACAAATGTGCAGTTCTAAGGCCGTGAAAATGTCCCTTTTAAGGCATAAATAGGATGATACCTTCTCTGAAGAAAGGCTGCTGGCATCTGGACACCTCTGTCACATGGCTGGCATCCACTGGTCCTTCTCTCCTGGGTTTCCTTGCAGGTGTGTCCTTATCTCTCAGCATCTCTGAGCTCTCTGGGCTTTTTCTGCGTGTCCTTTATCCTCTTATAAAGGAGTCCTGGAAGGGGATTAAGACCCACCTTGATTGGGATGGGCCACATCTCAATTGAAACAATCTAATTAAAATGTCCCACTCATAATAGGTTTGCAACCAAGAATGGATCAAATGAACATGACTTTTCTGGGGTACATAACTGTTTCAAACTACCACAGCCACCTCTACTGAATTCTTCATTTCTTATTAGGTGATGTGAAAATAAAGTAATGTAATTAAAATTCATAGTACAGTGCACACTGTAAGTATCCCCACATGACAGCAAATATTATTTTAGATGCTTTTGAATAAATAGGCAGTAAGCAATAAAACATGTTTGCTATTCTCATAAAGCAAGTAATCTGTGCTTTTATTAACTTGCAAGAGTCAAGAACTCCCTCACCTCCAAATCACATTACAAATAATGAAGATAAGATATGTTTATTAATGCCAATGGTGTTTAGTATTTCTTGATTGATTTTCTTATGTAAAGCATCTTGCTAGAGATATTTCACGATTCTAATCAAGCCTTGGTCTTTTAGGCATTTATTTTTGTTCCTGTTCTAGGACAGGAGTAATAGAGGCAGGCAAAATAATATTCCTAATTAAGTTAATCATACCCAGGACATTAGTCACAAGTTGCATAAATTTATCTCTGCACTGCATGAGCCTACAAGTGACTTATTGAAAACTACACATTACTTGTTTGAAAGTCAGAAAATTGGGACCAAAATATATTTAAGGTTTTGCCTGGACACATTTTTCTCTGACTTGGTTTTAATAGAACAAGTCTGACAAGAATAAGGCCATAGGACTCTATCAATGAATGCAACAGCCTTAAATAGTAAATAGCATCACTTTGATATATTTCATTATCTTTATAAATTAGAAGAATCCATTTGGGCACGCTCAGAACATTTTCGGGTTGACCAACTGAACTTCACAATTCAGACTATGAGCCATCCATGCTGCAGGCAGCATCGGCATTTGAATAACGGGCTTTCAATTAAACTGAAGCATTTTACTATAGAGATACACGGCAGGATTTCTTTAAAAGTTGGTGTTTACCCTGATTATATTCTAAGCTTTTCCAAAGCATGGGTAGAGGTGCCACCTGTATCACCGAATATTGTATAAATCTTATAGATAGACGTTTGCAGCAGTTTTCAAAAGGGCTTTTAATTTGCGACTCAAAAAGAATTCAGATTTAATCAACTTGAAATATTCCGAAAAGGGGAAAATCAGAGGGCATTGACTAGTGTTTTTTCTTCAAGCCTTTAATGCTGGTGTTTTTGTTTGTTTTGTTTCATTGGCTATAACGATATTAAAAGATTTAGTTTTTGATGTGCCTCTACCCAGGGAAGTCTAGTCTTCTGTAAGATGAGACAACTCCTAAAGCAAATGACTGTGAACTGATAGGACATTTTCTGACTGAATTTTTTTTAAAAAAACATTTTTCTGTGCAGTGAGCTTTGTGAACAAATCCAGTATTTATTGAGCGTCTACAACATGTTTATCTGTGCACTTGTAAATATATTGAATGCCAATTCAGCTATATGCTGCTGAGGTACCTGTTAAGCAAAGAAAAACGTAAATTTGTTTATGTTATACATTCCTCTCTTTATGTTCCAGAGTTGAGTTCTTTAGACCCAGCCAATGTGAGCTTGGCAGTGCATATTTTCCATAAGGCTCAGTGTTGAAGTATCGCTAATTTCCTTCAGGCTACTGTGTTGGCCTTTTCCAAAGGAATAATTTATTCCAAGTGTGACTAATTCATTACAAATTAAACCCATTGAATTGCTAACATTTAAAGTGCTGTTTAATGGATGTTTGAACTGGCTTATCAAGTAATTTTCAGAAAATTTCCTAAATTCACTATGAGTTAATTTTAAGTTAATGAACTCTACTGAAAAAGCCTATTGTTGCTGATTCAATTTTTATCTTTATTAGCAATTAATATTCAGACTGATTTGCCTAAACCCCTTTTAGTTGTGTGACCTTGAGCATTTTGTTTAACTCTTTGAGTCTCACTTTTATTTCTCAAAAGCAAGTCAGTAGAAATAAAAGTATTTCTAAAAGTTAAATAATTAGTATAAAGTGCTTTGCACAGTGCTCAGATATGTACTTGGTATATTTTTATTTGGTGGGTGATGGTAAAGGAATATCTTTGCCTTAATATTTTGTTTTAAAATTGTCAGGTGATTTTCTGAGATGAATCTTACAATGTTATGAAAATCAGAAAGAGGCTCAAAGAGACAAATGGACATCATAAAAGCGAAAGGGAGTTTGTGTCTAAGCAATGCCATTGTCTTTATCTCACCAAGACTAAGGGATAAGAAATAGTTCTCTCTGCATATTCTTTACACTTTGAAAATAAAAGCTAAACAAAGATGGCAAAAAATAGATCACAATTCATTTTCAAGTTATTGTAGCGAAAAGAACATTGATTACCCTGGCTTACAACATCAACGTTTCGATCAGTAAATAATCCCACTTTTACTTTAGTGAGGGTTACTTTTGCAGTTTTAACCACCTGCTGCTTATTTTTCTCTCTCCTCTATTTCTTGATGGAATCAAACCTTCAAGCTCCAGTGCAAGTAGCTGAAATTTCATTATTTTTATGTCTCATCAAATTATTTACTTTGCCAAGCATTTACCATTCAACTTTCTTCTGGAATTTCAATTCGAATTTATTTTAAAGAACAAAAAACATTGCCTGTGACCATGAGAAAAGAATGTTAACAGGGAAGCAGGGGAGAAAAACATGTAAAACTCATTAGAAGAAGAGAATTTATTTTTGTTATGCCGTTTGGTTGTGATAGATTTGATGGGAAAGCGTTAATGGACTGTACAAGTATGCAAATTTAATTTGTAGAAGGAGTCATGGCCATTTCCCCAAGGATTCTTAACTTTCATCTGCTGAATTATGGCCCCAATTTGTCTTGCCTCTGTCAGAAGAGACACTTGCAAATATCTCAAGGATTCACACTGGTTTTAGGTGGTACAAATTTTGAAGGCTGAGGAAGGCCTTCTATGTAATTATTCATTTTCACTATCTCATCCTAAAGTGAAGTGACAATGATGTGTCTGGATGTGATGTACAGGCATCAGTTAGGCATGCATGCCACATGTTTCCTTCTTCTCTCTGGTCCTTCCCGTTCCTGACCACCACCACCACAATGCCCAAAAGATGCCTTGGAAAACAGTCTCCCTTTTATGGTAGAGGTTACAAGGAAGATTTTGAAATCATTAGAGTGATGTTGCATAATGTATATTTTTAATTGGTTATGAGAATCATTGCATTATGTTAAACATCATGTAGCAAATTTGTGACACAAGATTATAGTAATTGTATTTTATGCAAATTTATAAATGATAGCATACTGCACATTTCCAAACAACTTCCAACAACTTAGGTAACTAAGGATTGTTTGAGGTCCTTGAAGAAGTGTCTGGTATAATGTCAAGAACGTGGTCTCCAGGCTCAGAGACTTGGAACAAATCCATTCTCCACTTAGCAACCTTGTAACGTCTACTTGGTAACCAATGGGCAGCTGAGTTGATAACTCTGCAAAATGTTGATAATGACATTTATCACATGAAAGAAACTAAAATATGTATATAAATCATATTTCCTTTGAGAAAATGGCAAAATCTACAGAATTGTCTTAGTTTTATCTGTGAGTTCTAGAGCATCAACAGCTAAATCATTGCTAGTTATGTGACCATATAAACATTAACTCCAAGCCACACTCTCTCCAACAGGCAAGGGTCTTCACCTTACATGGAGAAAATGGTTTATGGGTAACAGGAGGACTTATACACATGCATTGAACTGTTTCATTCAAATAGCCCACAGAAATAGTAATGTAAGGGATAAAAAAAAGAATGAACCATAAGTCAAAGAGCACAGGAGAAGAGATAATAGCAAATGAAAGCCATCACTAAACTTTTAGAGGTTGGGAAGCATATATATTAGAGATAAAAAGCTTATTAGAGTCAAGAAAGCACAAATCCAAGACCAGCAGAAGGCAATGAATAAAAGCATAGTGAAAGATGGAGTCTTAAGCATCTAATTGAAAACAGGAATTACATTAAAGTTTATATACTTTAGGCTCCTTTCACTGTTTCACTTTCAAAGGATATGGAAAGATTCTTCTCTGAAAAAAATGAATGGCCCAAACAGAATATCTACAAACATTACTTTTTGCCAGAACTCCAGAGAAACATCTTGGCCCTTGCCCAGTTTCCTCTAGTTAACCCATTAGGCAATAACTCTGCTCTCCCATGCAGAGGGTTTCTCATCACTCTTTTAGTGTCTGAAAAAAAAACCCCTATGGAATCAGAGACAATTCATGTAAAGAGAGCATCAAAGAAATAAGAACCTTAGGAAGAAAAAATTGCACGCATAAAACAATCACTAGATGCTCTTGTTTTTTGAAGAAAAGAGAGAAAGAAAGAGCTGTTGATTATCAACCCCATTATCCCTGCTAATTTATAAAGAATAAAGTTGAGGAAATCTTTCAGGAAGGACAGGAAAATACAGAAATCATGGAGGCAGAAAGGCAAGAAAATTAGAGAATCATCTCAGGAGGATGCAGCATCCAAATAATAGGAGTTCTAGAAAGAGAAAGTATGTATGCTTTGTTTGAGGATAGAGCACATCCCTCCTGTAGGCCTTCTATGACCATCATCATTAAAATGGGTCCCTAATATTCACAGAGTAGCAGGTGACTTCTTGAAAAGTTTCAGTTCCATCATCAGGCTTCAAGGAAGCAAGAAGGCATGGTTGCTGGCCTATAGTTTTCCTAATAGGCATCAAGAGTGAACCCAAACCTATGGGAGAGGATCTTATACTTTGCATTATTAGGCATCAACAGAATTTTACACAGTGGGAGTAAGATCTCTTTCCTGCAGATCTCATTGCATCCTACAAAAGGATTCAACAAGCGCTCCAGCACCTACGCTTACCTTTGCCCCCACATTCAAAGCATCACTACTACTATTCACAAGGACTAAAAAAAATCTTTATGCTCTTTTTCCTTTTTATGTTCCTCACCATTAAGTTATCCTTCATCTCTTCTGTTCACCCATAAAGTTCTGCTATCTCCTAGTCTCCTCCCTTTCCAGCCCCTTTCCAAATTCTAAAGCCTTTGCACTGTGCCTTCTGGTTATTACTGGCCATAATTTGCAAAATCTCTTAACTGCTCTTACCTGAAGGGTAGATACTATGTGCTTTCTCTGTATGAGTCTTTCACCTTCTTGCCCGGACAGAAATCTGCATGTCCTCTGACAGCTCTGCCTTCCTTGCAGCCCTTTCAAGTGGTAACACTGATCAGTAATCACACCATATTACTCAAGTGTAGTCCATTCTCTCACTTTCTTAGAAGACATTTCACAACTTCTCTGCCCTCTGAACTTCTAACACCCCCTCCCTATCCTCAGTCTCACGTGATGATGTGCCTTCCTCTTTCCTGAGAAATTTGCAATGGGAGAGAATTTCTACGGATTATTTTCTCCACATCCATCCACATCCTGGCATCTGTACCTACGTATTCTGCCTTATTGCTTAATATATTCAAACAGAGGTTAGCAAACTAAGCTGTAAAGACCAAATCTGACTCGCCATCTGTTTTTTTTTTTTTTTTTATTACAGCCTGTGAGCTAAGAATAGTTTTTTTGCATTTTTAAGTGGTGGAGAAAGAAATCTAAAGAAAAATAATATTTTATGTATGCGAAATTATATGAAATTCAAATTTGTGTCAACAATAAAATTCTTGTAATACAGGCACACTCAATCATTTACATACTATTCAAGCTACAACAGAGTTGTATATTTGTAATAGAGACTATATGACCTGCAAAGCCTAAAAAAGTGATTTTCTGTCCCTTTACAGAAAGTTTGCTAACCCATATATTTGATGATCTAACACATTTCATCAACTCTAAAGTGTATCTTTTGCACATTTTAACATCTCTGAAACCACATCAGTCTTTTTTAAATAGCTTTTATTTTTATTAGAGAAGTTGTAGTTTTACAAGAAAAAATCATGTTGAAAATAAAAAAGTTACCATATAACCCCCTTCATTAACACTTTGCCTTAGTGGGGTTGGTACCTTGTTACAATTGATGAAACAATATTTGTATAAATGTTCTGTTAACTATAGTCCATAGTTTACAATAGGACTCAATGTGTTGTACAATCCTGTGGGTTTTTTTTTTTAATTTTTACTCCAGTAACATACGTACGACCTAAAATTTCCTCTTTGAACCACATTCAAACACATAATTCAGTGGTGTTAATTACATATTCATTGTGTGCTAACATTGCCACTGTCCATTACCAAAACATTTCCATCAAAGCCAGAGACCCTGCACCACTTAAGAGTTAACTCCCCAATCCTTAAGCCCATATCCCAGGCCCTGGGAACCAGTATTCTAGTTTCTGATTCTATGTATTTTCTTTTCTGATTATTTCATTTCAGTGAAATCATACATTATTTGTCCTTTTGCTCTGGCTTATTTTACTCAATACAGACTTCAAGATATATCCATGTTGTTTTATGTATCAGAACTCCATTCCTTTTCAAGGTTGAATAATATTCCATATGTATATACCACATTTCATTTATCCATTCAGCTTTTCATGGACACTTAGGTTGTTTCCATCTCTTAGCTATTGTGAATAATGCAACTGTGTGAACATCAGTGTGCAAATATCTGTTTGAGACCTTGCTTTCAATTCCTGTGAATACATACCTGGACGTGGGATTGCCCGGTCCTATGGTAATACCATCCTTAACTTTCTGAGGAAACTACTACACAGTTCTCCACAGTGGCTGTGGGACAATGAACAAGTGTTCCTATTTCTCTGAGTCTTCTCCAATTCTTATTAGTTTCCATTTTTTTTTTAACAGTAGCAATTCAAGTAGGTGTGAAGTGGTATTTTTTTGATTTGCATTTCCCTAATGGCTAATGACTCTGAGCACCTTTTCATGTGTTTGTGGCCATTTGTGTATCTTCTTTGGAGAAATATCTAAGTCTTTTGCCTATTTTGTTTTTAACTGGGTTGCCTCTTTGTTGATGAGTTATAGGATTATTTATGTATTCTGCAAACACAGGCCTTATCAGGTAAGTGGTTTGTAAATATTTTCTCCCTTTCTGTAGGGTTTCCTTTATTTGCATGATGCTCTTTGATGAACAAAAGTTTTTAATTTTGATGAAGCCCACATATCTGTTTTTTGTTGCTGTTGCTTGGCCTTTTGGTGTAAAGCCTAAGAAACCATTGCTTTACACAAGTTCCTGAAGATGCTTCCCTATGATTTTCTTCTAGGAGTTTTATAGTTCAGGCTCTTATATTTAAGTTTTTGATACATTAGAGTTGATTTTGGTATATGGTGTAAAACAGGGGTCTATCTTCATTTCTTTGCAAATAATGATCCAATTGAGTGGACTTGGTACCCTTGTCAAAGTTTAATTGTCCATAGATGTGAGGGTCTATTTCTGAACTCTCAATTCAATTCCATTGTTCTATGTCTGTGCTTGTGCTGGTACCGTGTTGTATTGATTGTTGTACCTTTGTAATATGTTTTGAAATTGAGAAGTGTAAGTACTCAATTTCATTCTTCTTTTCAAGATGTTTTGGCTATTTGGGGCTCCTTACTCTCCTGTATAAATTAGATGATTGGCTTTTCCATTTCTGCAAAGAAGGCTGTTGGAATTTTGATTGGGATTGTGTTGATTCTGTAAACTGCTTTTGGGAGAATTCTTAACAATATTTGCTTTCTCAGTCCATGGACCTGGAATGTTCTTCCATTTATTTAGATCTTTGATTTCTTTAACAATGTTTCAAGATGCTTCCCAATTGATTCCTTCTTATGGGCACCCTAGTATGTGCATAGGGGTTACTGTGCTCTCACTGGAACAGGGGTAGGTATCCACAGTGAGGGTGTAGGCTGGAATGGGGGAG
Organism: Myrmecophaga tridactyla; assembly: GCA_004026745.1. NCBI lineage: Eukaryota > Metazoa > Chordata > Mammalia > Pilosa > Myrmecophagidae > Myrmecophaga > Myrmecophaga tridactyla. The sequence goes on from PVIY010005028.1 coordinate 66,706, forward strand.
GGGCAAGTAATGGCACCATAAGCTTCTACTGCTTTTTAAAACTGCATTTTCTTGATTCAGCACTCACTGAACTATTGTTGCTCTTCAACTGTTTCTGGAGTTCTGATGAAGATAGCTCTGTTAGTTTATGCTAGCTGTTCAAAGATTCTGTCGGGGAGTGATACCCTGGAACATCTTACACTGTCATCTTGTGCCTCGCACTTTTCAAACAGTTTCTAAGTTGATAATTTTATCATCACTATAACTTTTAGTCATATTGAGTTTCTCCTAATTTTTATTTCTTCTCTACATTAATGTCACTGCTAATTATAATTTTTTTTTTCGCATGAGCAGGCACTGGGTATCGAACTCAGGTCTCTGGCATGGCAGACGAGAACTCTGCCTGCTGAGCCACCATGACCCGCCCTGCTAATTATAAATGACCTCAAATTTCTCTGTTATTAAGAGGTCTATGTGCTCCATGTTAGATATATGAGTTTATTTTGGAGTAATTAAATGGAAAGGCCAGGATGAATTAGCAGAATAAAAAAGCTAGGAAATCACTATTTCAGCCCCTTTACTTCCTTTAGGAGGAAAGTGAGTTTTTAATAGATTAAGTAATTTGCTAAGACTAAATTAATGAATTTTTAAATGTGCAATGCTATTATTTCAAATGTTGCTTGGGAGGCTTAAGCAGGGGCATATGCTTCAGTGAATATATTAGGATGCACATCAACTATAGCGATTATACTGGAAATTAAACTAGTATTTTTGTATACTGTATGGTGGGGTCACATTTCATTATTTTTCTGTGTGAGTATCCTGTTACAGCAGCACCATTTGTTGAATTTTTTGTTTGTTTGTTGTATTCTGTTTGTTTGTTTTGCTTGTTTGCTTGTTTCTGGGAAAGTGCATGGACTGGGAATTGAACCCGTGTCTCCTGCATGGCAGGTGAGAATTCTACCACTGAACTACCCTTGCACCCCCCTGGCAATTAAACTAATTTTAAGTGTTCTAAAAGTTGCATTTTCTTGTGCAAAAAAAAATGAATGTTAGGGATGATGACAAATTTATTACCTGTGGCAAACAATGAGGTTTTATAAAAGCTGTAAAGAATCCATCTTTCCATCCAACCTTTCACTCTTTCCATAGAACCTCAAGTTACTTATCAATTTAAGTACTCTATTTCCTCTATTTATGAAGATAATAGCTAAAAGATAACTCTTACTGGTTTATTAATGGCTTCCTTCCAACAATTTTGCAGCTTCTTCCCAATTATTTTGCCTATTTTCTTCACAAATATTTAATGGGGGTCCTCGCTATTGGTTGTTATGTGTCTATCACTCTGGGTGGTTTAGTAGAACATGTACTATTTCAGCATGCCCTCCTCCAGCAGCAAAATGAAGAGGAGAACTAAACTGTCCTCTTAACTGGTTTGAATTGCATTTTTCTTTCTCTAACAGTTTATGAGTGGCCTCAACCTTTCTATTCCAGCATGCAGAATGAGTGGGTGGCCAGGGGTCAATATCTAATTGGTTGACTGAAAATCTTTCATTGACAAGAAGGTTTAAAAAATTCAGGATCTCCTTCACAGGCACTTTGATGAAGAGGGAAATCACGTACCCACTGTTATTTGCTGTCATCTGTGACACTGCTCATGCTTCTCTGCCATCTTTCTTGTATGGGAATTTGAATTTTTGAGCAGTCTGGTGCTCCTACACCATGGATTTATTACCACTTTATCTACCCAGTTTGTGTACTGAAGATCTGATCCAAAGAAAGGGTTTTAAATACAAGTATCTGCTTTCCATAGTCTATATGTAGTGAGTTTTTGGTTTGCCCTGATTCAGCAGCATATGCAGGGTTTATTACATTAGTTTTTATCCCAATCAAGAGGAGGTCAGAATAAAGTTAGAAGAAAATGAGATTGTGCATGACCTTCATCTAGCCACTTATCTGTGGCTATCAACATCCTTGCGTTAAGTTTAACAAAGTGAGTGCTGGGTTCACTACAGACTTGCATAATATCTTGTAAGCAGTAAAAAAATTGGGCACCCTGGAGTATATGTATATTTAGTATTACCTTTGACAAATGATGGGACAATAAATAGTGCTGCTTTTCTGCCCATTTTGTCTCCATCCAGAGGAAATGTCTTCATCAGTACTATTCATTTTCCTCTGATACCCTAGTTTGCAGGAGAAATTGGTTTTGTGGCTTCCACTACATAGTCCAATATGCCTTGTGTTGTTTCACTGTTACCCTGAAGTTTAGTTTCACTATTCTTTGGAAGAGTAACAGCAATGTATGCATCTTCTATGTTTTCTGGATTACCCATTGCATATGAAAAGGATTCAGAATTCCTAGCAAGCAAATACTTTTCACCTCAGATGGTCGATGACTTCAAGACAATAAAACTTTATAAATTATGCAGATATAGGGATGCTTCTTTAAACTCTGGAGAAACTAGATGTGGAGATGACTGAATCTTCCACCGCACCATTTTCAGTCGCTGAAGTCTAGAACTTGCTTCTCTTCATTTGCCCAAAGGATACCCAGCGGTCTCACCCGTGCTGGTGGCCGAAAGGCTCCCCAGTCGCTACATTCAACTCACAGGGTAGGAGAGTGACCTAGGGGGTGAGGGACTGTCATCGCTTTCTTATTCTTCCTCCCTTTCCCCAGGCACAGCTGCCATGCCAGCGGTCGAGCCCAACTACCTGTGGGAGGAAAACCCTGGACCATCACCTGAGGCCGCCCGGGTTCACCTGTGTTCCCCAGCTCGCTCCAGGGTCTCTGGAGAATCCCCCCAACTACCAGCTCTTTATTATCTTTTCGTCTCCTTGTGCCTTTGCAACAAACTCCCTGCAGCTTCTCCTGAAACTGCCAGATCAGTTCTAACATCAGTGGTGTGTCCTGATGAAATTGAATTTTTTTTATTTCTCAATTATTGATGAACTAATTATATCTGTTAAATTGATGGAATCTTAGATTCAATGAAATGTGGTATATGCTGATGATTCTAGATTCAACTTCCAAGTCCAGAATTTTCATTTAAACTCCAAAGAAATAAACTTTCTGTTAGCGATCCCTTCTTGAATATCTATTAGACATTTCAAACTTAGCTATCCAAAATTGATCTCCTCATCTCTCCCCACCCCTGCCAAATCTGGCCCTCCTCTACCTTCCCCCTCTCAATTGATGGAATCTCCTGTGTTAGTTTTCTTTTGCTGCAAGACAAAATACCCCAGACTTTGTAGCTTAAAATAACACCAACTTATTTTCTCACAATTTTTGTAGGCACTCTGCTCAGGATCTCACAGATCTAAAGTAGAGCACTGATCTGTTGAGTGCTTTTTGGGATGCTCTTGGAGGAATCGTTTTTACAGGTTCATTCAAGTTTTGTGCATAATTCACTTCTGTGTGGTTGTAGGATGGAGGTCTTGGTTTTCTTGCTGGTGTTTGGCTGGAGGTCATTCTCAGCCACTAGATACTCTCCACATTCCCTGTTACAGCCACTTCATCTTCAAAGATCATCAAGGATATGTCAAATCCTTCTCATACTTAGAGTCTGGTGTCTTCCTCTTCTGCTTCTAATGTGGTTATATTGGGTTCACCTGGATATTCAAGGTATTCTCTTACAATCACCCGATTAGTAGCCTTTGTTATGTGTGCACAGTCCATCACAGCAGGAACTGTATTAGTGTTCAATAGCCTAACCAAGAGATGGACAGGCAGGGGCATCATTAGAATTCTGCTCACCACAGTCTGCTCTCCAGCCCTCATCACCAATACCAAATACAAAATATTCACCACCTCCCAATATTTCCAGAGTCTCATCTCATTAGAGCATCAGTTCAAAGTCTAAAGTCTCATGTAATTTTCATCAGTTCAAAGGTCCAAAAATTCATCATCTAAATCATTTGCATCAAGTGCTAGTGAAGCTTCTGGGTGTAATCCATTAAGAACAGCTCCTGGGCACAATTTCTTTCCATCCGTGGCCTTGTGAAACTGAGTACCCCAACACTCCTAAAATATATGAGATAATAGGCGTGTTGTAACAGGTAAAGGCATTCTGATGCAATAAGGGGGCAGAGGGGAAATGGAAAGTAAGAAGGAGTAATCAGTCCAAACAATTTCAAAATCCAGTTGGGCAAACTCCATTAGTTTTCAAGGCCTGGAAATAATTATCTGGGCTTTTGGCTCTGACCTTGGCTCATCTTTCCTTTTTAATGAAAGACAGCATCTGTTTGCGATTGAGCAGTTTTAGAATTCTGCCAACCACCCTCTATCCTTTCAAGTAGCTTAAATCCATAAAATTTGGGAACTGTCTTTGACTCTTATCTTACTTGATGCTCTAAATCTAACCCGTCATCGAATCCTGTTGGGTTTACTTTCAAGATATATTTAGATTCTGATTTCTTTTCTCACTGCTTCCACTGTGGCCTCATTGGACAGAACCACTTTCTCCTGAAGTACTACAAAAGCCTCTTCATTGTTGTTCCTCCTCCTACCCTTGTGACCATAAAGCAGCCAGCTGGTGTCACTCCTTGGCTCAAAATCTTGGAATGACTCCTTATTTCTAAGAGTGTAAAATGCAAGGTCTTACAAAACCCTCAAACCCTATTAGGCACTTATGATATGATCTCATTTCTCCTAATTACTCTATCCCTTTCTCTATCTGCTTTGACCACCCTGGCTGCCTGTCATTCCTCCATAACAGCAAACAGCCCTTCTCACTTAAGGTTTTCACCTACCTGGGACATGTTTCTCCTACATATTTACATAGTTAATACCTTCAAATCTGCTTAACTGACATCTCATCAGGCTTACTCTGGATCAAAATGTAAATTCCTCTCCTGTAAGCATGATCAATTTCCTTTATTTGCTCTACTTTTCCATTTTTTCCATAGGGGACCTATCGATTTTAGAAGTGTTATTTATTGAGATTACAGTTTCCTTTCTGAGTCCTCTACTAGAAGGCAACCTCCATAAGGTTAGGATTCTCTGTCTCTCTTATTTACTGATATCTCAACAGTGTGAACAGTGATCAGTAAACTTTTGCTTATTAATTTAAAGAAGGTGGCAATTTATCCATAAATAAGTTACCAGATTAGAAGTTTCCATTGAAAGCACAGGACAATGAATTAAAAATTGACACCAGGGGTGACTGCCGTGGCTCAGCAAGCAGAGCTCCGACCTGCCGTGCTGGAGGTCTGGAGTTCGATCCCTGGTGCCTCCTGCCCATATGCAAATTAAAAAAAAAATTGACACCAGTAGGGCATATCATCATGAAATTTCAGAAACTCAACAAATAATTTGCAAGCTTTTCCCAAGAAGGAGGGAAAATGGGTCACCTACAAATCGTTATGGACCAGAATGGCTTTGGATTCACTCAGGGTTACACTGGATGGGAGAAAATGAGAGATAAATGCCTTCAAGATTCCATGATAAAATCAATCAAGTATAAGTGATGAATAGAGATATTTTTCTGATTTGTAAAATCTCAGGATTACTATATTCCATTAATCCTTTATCAGAGAGCTATTGGAAAATCTGAATCTTGTACTGAGGGTGGTCTTATATAGACTTTGCTTTCTGATCTTATAGAGAAAGCAAAGGGAATTCCCAGGAGAGTGCTAAAAGAAGTGCTTCAGAGGTTGTACCACAGTTGTTGAGATTAGGCACTAGAAGTTTGTAGTAGGACAACAGGAGTCTCTGGGAAAGAAATCTCCAGGAAAAAAAATGAATCAGATGATCTGATGCCCATGTAATAAATTACGTTGAAGTAAGTGCTATAGTTGTGTTCAAAAGTTTTAAAGTAATTAGTTCAAGGTTTGTAGAGAATTTTTAAAAAGATAATTATTTCTGGGGAAAATAGAATGTAATATAAAAATGAAATATAATCACAGAACCAACTTTGTTATTAGTAAATAATAATCATGAGTCATAATAGTACAGAAATGAATTGTGCTTAAAATTAGCTATATAAGCTATATCGTGAAGATATACCACCCATCTGTACAATGTAGCTTATATTAGCAGTGTTCCCTTTAAAGCCTTCAACTGATTAGATGAGAGTTCTGTCACTGCTGAAGGCAATCCCCTTAGTTGATTGTAGATATTATCAGCCAATAGATGTAATTAACTACTGATGATTTAAATCCATGAAATATCCACTAAACAACTAGACATCATGACCTAGCCAAGTTGACACAGCAACTTAACTATCACAGATGCTGTGAGGGTATAAAAATGTTAAATCCTCATCTTCATTAGTAGCAAGCAAAGAGTGATATAAAATTGATCATCCAATATTTTGCAGTATTCACATATAATTTAGAAATTCAGCTGGTTATAGAAAGAGTGGAAATAAGAACTTGAGAATGGAAAGTGGCATAGAAGTATAATACATTGTGATTATAAGCCTAATTGTTCACGTGACTTTTGTATTTCATTGTGAAAAAGAAAAAAATAGGAAAAAGAAAATAATGGAAAATGCTGATAACTCATCAACATCTAATTCATCTAGATATTATTCAGATAAACCAACCAATAAAACTAGAGAGTCATTATTTCCTTGGAGACATGCACAAGGCAAAAGAAAATCATAGGATGTCAGCAACCCTAGGCTTTATATTTTTAATCAAGAGATTCACTAATACCCTCCTTATAAGCTATAACATGAGGATAAAACAATGAATCAGGTATGGTTCTTGCCTTTATAGAGTTCACAGTGGCAGTGTCTGGTCCAGCGGTCTTCTGGGAGGTTGAATTTAATTACCTTACCATCAGAGAAAAGATAACTCCATTACTTTTGCCCCTGTTACTTACTCAAGGTTTAGAACTAGCAAGTTCCCTTTTCAGCTTTTATCCACCGGATTTGAGAGGAGAATTAAATAGAGCATAATTATGCAAATTAGAGTATATCAATGTCACCTCATGATCGTGAAGAAAAAATAAAAAGCATAACACTGTTAATTAATGCAAATGATTAAGATTTCTGATTGAGAGATGAGTACGTGCACTTACTGGTTGGCTGGTCCCATGGCCATGGCGTAGTGCCATCTGCTGGATATGGCTTAAGCTGTGGAAACATCCAGGGACAAGCTTCAAGAGTTTTATCATTGTATTGACGATTCTGCTTCCTAAATCATGTATAATTTCTGAACCAAACCAAAGAGTTAGCTTTGTACAAAATATGCAAATGAATTCAATCTAAGAGGAGAGACAGTGTCTCAAAATTAATTATATGGACATAACAATTTTGAGAGTTGAGAGGGACTTTAGAGCTATCTGACCCAAGCTATTCAGTTATTTTACTGAGGTCCAGACACAATGTATGACTTTTCAAGGGTAAGGGTGTGGCATGGAGCTGGAGCTGGGACTCCTGAGTCAGTTCTTTCTCTTCTACATCAATATGATGTTAACAGCTTCTATTTTAGTCCTTATTTTCCACACTCAATTGGCTGGTATATTAGGCAATGTGTTACCACTACTTTACAAATGTATAAGAGAGATGTTCTAATCTAATTTTCTAATTTCCATTTTACATTTTACTGGTGACAATTAATCTAAGGGTACATTCACATTGTCTGACTCAAAGGAGAGTGTCTGTCTTCCACTTAAATGATGCATTAAAAGATTATTTCAAACACAAAAATGACTTATAAACAATAAAAGAAAACAAAACAAAAGCACAAAAAAATGAGTTCTTTAGCTTGCATACCTTGATTTTCTTTTACCTTTTAATAGCATTATTTTTAGTTTTTTTTTAAAAAATACTATAGTTCTAAAGACCTATGTTCTCTCACCAGATAGGATCTTATAAATTTAGTTTTCCATCACTGCCTAGAAAAATTATTTCTTGCTGTAGCCAAAGCCATGTTAAAGTAATGTTAAATGACAAACAGATGCTTCTATATTGTGTTGTTGAAGAACCAATTTAATGAGATGGGTTTACTTGCAAATTTGGAAATTTCTCTCTTACTAGATCTTACTTGTAAATAGATTGGTGGAAAAGCATTCAGATGCTATTTGAAGATATCTTTCTCAAGAGGCAATAAACATTTCACTTTCCTACAATTAGAAATAAAAATGGAAGAAGGAAGAATAACTCATACATTTTATAAAATATTTTATCCCAGTTGGTAACTTTAAAAATACATATTCTTATTATTTATGCTTTTCAAAAGCACACTAATTTAATTTTAGGGCTGGCAATATGAATTATTTATTCAACAAATGTTTTTTAATTGCTATTGCATGTTGGGCACCTGCCAATAAAGCTAGGTGTTAGCGATCCATAAAACAAAACAATTTATGTGCCCAAGAAATTCACTGTGTAGAGCTATAATGGAATATCCACCATAGAAGCCTTTTGATGTTTTAAGAATATGGAGAAATCCATCCTAATCCTGGGTTGCAATTCTCTCCTGGTGTCCTTTACGTATCTCTATTTTAATAAATGTTGCCCTTCTTTGAATGGGCCAGCTCTAGATCATGAGGTCATATTTGAGGTACAAAAAGAAAATAAGAGAACATCCCATTTTCACTTATTTTTACTTCAACATTTTCTTACCTCCAGCTTCCATTTATTTTTCAATTTTCGGTGATTTATAAAAACAGCTCTCTTTAGGGGGTTTCCTTTTCTTCTATGATGGTTAATGGTCTTTCGAGAGTCAATGTAGTGCGTCATGTTTCTCATTTTATTCATTAATTAGAAGTGCTGTGAACACTTTGCCAAGCCAATTCTGCAAATCTGTCCATGTCTCGGTTTGTGTCTTTAACCATCCTTTTGGTGAAAATTCCTTATTAAAATTAAACTGATTCTTTAAAGCTGTTTCATAATGCCATCTGTCAGCCACTCCAATGGACACATTGTAGTCATAGAATAAACACTGATACAAGATGAAATAGCTGAAATAGTAATTTCCTAGTTGGGTGTCTATGTTTTGTTTTATTGCTAAGATTCTAATAGAATTGCTAATACGTAACTCTTCTTGATTCTAATAGAACTGCTCTTGCCTGGCAGTGGAGATTAATATTTGAACCTAATACTTAAATCTCAGTAAGCAGAAGACTATTTAAAGCAACAGTGACTGCAAAAAAAAGTCTGAATCAGTTAATGTCGTTGAAGAGAATAATCAAAGTTTTGGTAGAATTGCATTTTTCTGACAAAGAGTGCTTAAATTGACCCCTAACAGTATTTGTAGTATTGAGCGGACCAGTAAAAAAAAATGATTTTCCAGATTAAACACAGAGCAGTTCATTAATTTAATAGTCAGCAGATTATAGTAGTCAAAAGTGCAGGCACTGGGGGAAACTTCCTAGATTTGGGGGTCTGGGTTCTTCCAATTCCTGACTGTATGATCTAGGCCAAATTATTCTGTAGCTGAGTCTCTCTCTCGATAAAATCTTAATAATAGTAGTCCATACTTCATAGAATTCTTGTGAAGACTAAATGAGTTACTATGTGGAAAGCCCTTACACCAAGAAATGGCGTATAGCAATAATATTGAGAGAGCAAGCCAAATTATTAAAATTGATGGAATGATTAAAGCATCCAAAATATTATTTAACTTTATTCACCCTCAAATTTTTGCAACAATATGTATTTTAGCAGCAGTAAATGTTGCTTGAATTAGCATGATTTAAAAACAAAAACAAACAAAACCCAAATAAATCTCTTTGACCTTGAAATGAAAAAGCTTAAAAACTTACTCCTGTCTATACGTGTCTTTCAATAAATCACTTATTTCATTTGTAAAATAGGTCAAAAATACTAATCTTTGTAAGAGGAATGCTTTAAGTACACAATAAAGTAGTAAATATAAAGTATCGGAAAATGGATTAATCATTATAGAAAATGCAAATATTATTAACACTACAAATATTGCCTTAGTGGAAAAATGTAGAATATCTTTTATTCAAATAATAAGAGGCCACCCATTTAAAGCATATAAGAGGCCACCCATTAAAGTATTATTTCTAATTATTTAAAATATAATTTCTAATTCCACCATTATTAAAGTATTATTTCTAATAATAAAAGTATAAAAATGAAAATCATGCATCCTCCTATTAGCGAAATGAGTCTATCTCTATTGTATTCCCCAAACTCAAAGTAAATGACAACTAAATGTATATAAAGAAATAGATTCACAGCCATTCTGAGTATGAGATGTCTTTAGCAACCCAGAGGTTGCGAAACACTTCTGGACAATGGAAATCAAATGGGATCCCGATGAGAATCCCATGAAGGGGCAGCATCCTGGAACAGACACTGAGAATGGCCAGAGTGCTCCTGGGATCTCTCCTTCCCTCTGCTGAGCTATGGAGAGACTCCAAACTCTAGTTAAGAAGGTAATCAGGGGTGCAGTAAAAAATAGAGATATGATCATGATAATCAATCAACGGATTAACAACAAAAATGCTGTCAAAGTCATTGTACTCCTCATGCCATTCATGCTGCTCAATCAGTTTTTGCCAAAGTTAAGTTGGAAAATAATCGTTCAAGCGAAATTCTCAAACTAGGGTCTGTTCATTACTTGTATCACACTCTCATGGTTCATAGTTCTGATTCTACTCCAGTTCTATTGGATTGAATTTCTAGATGCAAAGCGTTAGAATATGCATTTTAAACAAGTTTCTCAAGCAAATTTTCATTTGTCCACTGCTGTGCCAGAAACATCAGGCTAAAGGTATTGAACCATTTGACTTAATGTGGCAAAGTTGCCCTTGAAATACATTGAAAGCTGAGAGTAGATTTTTACTTCTGAACAAGATGGAGTAAAGGGTCCATAGTTACCCTCACATTTGAAAAACAAAATGGAACAGTATTTTTCAGACATTGGTTATCAGACAGTACAGCACAGTGATTCCTGGTAGAGGGGAAAGTATTGTGGATAGTCTTAGAATTGTCCCAGCTTACTGTCCAGTTTATTGACTGTAGAGCAGGGAGTAGACTCAAGAGTTGTCCTAGTGATTTTTCTTACAGGAAGAGATGGAGGTGAGAATCTAAGGGCCCAAAGTAACTAGAATTCACAGGGCAGAGTGGTAAGAGAGGAGAGAAAGTGACAGCGAGAGATAGAGAGCAAGAAATGACCAGGATTTTCCTCAGTTATTTAGTTGAGTATGATCAGCACATAAGGAAATGTGCTCAGGAAATTATCTGAGGCTATAGAAAAAAACACCCAAAAGGAGCAAAACCAATGATCCCAGGAGCTAAGATCAGGCTAGAAAGAGCTTGTGTTCCTGCTAATCAAAGAGTAAAAACATCATAAAACATGGATATAGTATTCAGAAGGTTTTTGCCTCAGTAGTGAGTACAATTAGTTTCAGACTAAAGGCCATTTGGGTCCCACCAAAGAAACCCTATAAATAAGCCTCAATAAGATCAAGCTATTTCTAAGTAACTTAACTGCAATCTAGAACAAAGCTCAAGAATGTTTGCAGTAATGCAAAAATACTCATCCTCCAGCAAATATTTGGAGTCCAAGAAAAAATTTCCCAACATGAAAAGACAGAAAAGATGCAAGGCAATTGCAAGTGGGGGAGAAAAATGTTTTCAACAAATGATCCAGGAAGAATTTTGTAGTCAAATGTATGTCTATGAATCTCAACCCTTACTTCTCTTAATATTCAAAACTTAACTCAAAAGGGATCATTATCTTAAGAATTATGGCTAAAAACTATAAAACTTCTAGAGGAGAATATGAGGAACTCTTAGTGATGTTGGGTTTGGCAAAGATTCCTTAAACATGACAAAGAGTACAAATTATATAAAAAGTTATTAAATTGGACTTCATCAAAATTGTAAACTTTTGCTATTAGAGAATCTTAGACCTTCAAGGACCCTATTTTGAGAATGAAAAAGCAAGTTATCAGCTGGGAAAAAATATTTCCAAAATATAGAGCCAACAAACAAATTGTACCTAGAATATGTAAAGGGTTCAAAAAATTCCATTATAAGAAGACAAGCAAGAAAATAAAAATGGGAAAATAATTCAAATGAGTCACTAAAGAAAATATATGAATCTAACTAACAGGCATATGTACAACATTTTACTCAATAACAGGAGAAAACAACAAATTCTTCTCAGGTTAACATGGAACTTTCTCCAGAGTAGACCTTGTTTTAAGGCACAAAACAAGTCACAATAAATATAAAAATGTGGAGATCATGTAAGTAATTTATTCGGCATCAATGGACTAAAGCTAAAATTTAATAACAGGGGAATAACTGGAAAATTTACCAATATGTGGAAATTAAATAGCACACTCTTAAACAACAATGGGTTAAAGAAGACATGTATGGCCAAGTGATTTTCAACAAGAGTACATACAATAGGGAAAGAGAAGTCTCTTCAACAAATTGTGTTGAGAAAACTTGATATCCACATGCAAAAAAATGAAATTAGCCTGTCTTCCTCATACTATCTACAAAATTTAACTCAAAATGGATCCAGGGCCTTATCATAAGAACTAAAATCATAAAACTTAGAAAATAACATAGGGGCAAATCTTTATGACTTGGGACTCAGCAATGGACTTGTAGATATGAAACCAAAAGTATGAGCAACAAAAAAAAAGAAACAATAAATAAAGTTGACTTTATCAAAATGAAAAATGTTCGTGCATTAAAGGACATTACATAAACTCAGAATGTAAGAAAATAGTCGTGAACCACTTAGTCTAAGAACTTAATATCCAAAATATATGAAGAACTTTTACATCACAACAAAAAGACAAAGAACCCAATTTTAAAATGGGCAGAAGACTTGAACAGACAGTCCTCCAAAGAAGATATACAAATGGCCAATAAGCATGTAAAGAGATGCTCAACATCATTAGCCACTACAGATATGCAACTCAAAACCACGATGAGATAGTACTTCACATCTATGAGGATGGCTATTATTTAAAAAAAAAAATAGCAAGTGTTGAAGAGGATATGGAGAAATTGCAATCTTCATGCATTATTGGTGGCAACGTCAATGGTGCAGCCTCTTGGAAAGCAGTAGGGCAATTACTCAAAAAATTAAATATGGAATTACCATGTTACTTGGTAGTTCCATGTCTAGATATATACTCAAAGAAACCGAAAACAATGGCTTAAACAGATACTTGTACATCATTGTTCATAGTCACATTATTCACAATAGCTAGAAGGTAGAAATAACCCAACTGTCCATCAACATAGGAATGAATAAATAGAATATGACACATACACGCACAAAACGCAATAGTATTCAGCCATGAGAAGGAACAAAATTCTGATAGATGCCACAACATGGATGAACCTTGAAAACATAATACTGAGTGAAATAAGCAAGGCACATAAAGACAAATATTGTATGATACCACCTATATGAAATATTTAGAAGTGGAAAATTTGTGGAGACCGAAAGTAGAGCAGGGGTTGCCAGGAAAAGGGGGAGGAGGGGAAAGAGAAATTTTTGCTTGGTGAGTATAGATTGTGGTAAATAAGTAAATAATAAATAAATAGCAACAATAATAACAAAAAGTATATATTTCCTAAATTCTCCTGAAGAGGTAACAAATTGATAATCTGTGCTGCAACTCACAGCAAAATTTCTTTAAAAATTATCTTGAGGTTAGTATTTCCATGAAATTCCCCCAGCCTCAGAGGAACTCAAGTCTCTCTCCTCTTTTTCACTGAAATTTCTTCCTGGTTCTCTGAGACTTTTTTTCTAAGAAGTGGTATCATTATTTTTTTCATACAATTAAACTGCAAGCTTTTCTCAGGATTCTGACTTCTGTTTCTCTACCCTACCCACTCCCTAGTTCTGAGGCAAGTCTCAAGACTGGTAGCTGCTAATATACCAAGGATTTGGTCTGCTATAAGGACTATGCAGGGGAAGAGGCTGTGAATAATTATGCTTAAAAAGGTTTGTGTTTATGATGAGGGTTTTTTCTCCATAAAGGAATGTGGCAATTTTGTCACATGTATCCTGGGGTCAAAGTTGAAAAACATATATACAGACGTTAACAAATAAAAAAAAAATCCATGATAAAACAGAAGAAAACAAATATTTGGAACCAAGCTGTCAAAATAACTGTTAGTATAGCCATCTCTTCACTTGCCGACATGTTTTAGTTTAAAATGAAAAGTCAAATCAAGTCATGCTTTTAAGTTTTAAATTACATGATTTCATTTACAAGATCCAGGTACTGTTGGTATTTCCTGCATGCCTCCTAGCCCATCCATAAATGCCATATTCACAAATACAAGTAGCTCATCCAAAAAAGAAGAGGGAGGAGGAGGGGAAATAGGGATGACAAATAAAAACTGAAAAAATGCTCAACATCATTAGTTACTGCTCACCCAGCGGTACCAAGTTACAAAGAAAATGCAAAGTAAAATCTCAGTAAGATACCTCTACACTTCCACTAGAATGACTAAAATTAAACAGTTTGCCAGTACCAATCTTTGACAAGGAGTAGAGCATGTGGAACTCTCATACATTGCTGTTGGCAACTTAATACCATGAAATCTCTTTGGAAGATAGTTTGGCAATTACTCAAAAAGTTAAGAATTCTATTCACCTAACATATTGCTGAGCAGTTTTGCTCCTATGCATTCATTTAAGGGAAAAGAAAGCTTACATGATACATAAACTTGTATTTAATGTCCTTAGTAGCTTTACTGCAATACTTAAATATGAGAAACAACACTATTTACAACTGGTAAGTGGATAAACTGTTATATCCATGCAGTGGAAAACAACTTGGGAAGAAAAGGAATGAGCCATTGATATATGCAACATCATGAATGAATCTCACAGTAATTAGGCTGGTAAAAGAAGTCAGACAAAAAGACTACATAGTATATGATTCCATTTATATAAAATTCTAGAAAATGGAAATTAATCCATAGTGTCAGAAATCATATCAATAATTGCCTGGGGCTGGATAGGGGCATGAGGAAACTATTGAGGCTAATGGATATGTTCATTGTCTTGATTATGGTGATGGTTTTCATGACATATTCATAAGTTAAAATTCATCAAATTTTCACTTCTATAGGTAGAGTTTATTGTATGTCAGCTATATCTCAATAAAGCTTTTTTAAAAGCCTGCCCACTTTGAATTGTGGTAGGGACAGGCAGGTGATTGGCTGATCTGGCCTCTAGTGGATTCTAAGATTCTCCACCCACATGCCAGTATACCCATCCACCAGCAGCTGAGAATACTGGCTGCTGACAGATAGCTGCTGAATTCCTCTCAAGGAATTGCTTTCAGAAACATCTGGGAGGGGATGGCTTAGGGCTAACAATTGGTTGGTGCAAGGATACATTGTCTCAACTGTATTGTTTCAATGAGGGACATCTTTGGGGGGCAATTACAGCTCCAGAACTCCCCATTTGACTGATTAAAAAGCTAATTTACATACACACGGAGTGCCAACTCTTCCCTGACTCCAGCCCTGCCTTTTTCACTTTCTTATGATCTCTCTCCCAAGACCATTCCTTTATAACTCTTCATCATGCAACTCTACAACTCAGAGACCCTTATCATGGACCCCAAGTCAAAATATTTGGTCTCAGGATCAGTGCAGGAAACAGACATTAAATGGTATTTCAAAGCTGGGTCTCCAATCAGCTGACTGGCAATGATTACCCCATTTTTGGGTGGAAGGTGGAGTATGGATTACCTCTGGCATATTGTCAAAATAATCATGGTGGTAAGCAAAGATATTGACTAACCATTGCTCCAAGGCAAAGTATAAAAATCAGGAGGCCTCTTTGCATTACTTAAGGAAACCTAATCTCCTGCATATATAGGAGACACAGATGGGGAGAGCAGGCTCACAATTTAGTCATAAAAGTCATATAGATTCAGACAAAGTCAAATTCTCAACACTGTCAGGTCTTTTATGCCAAAGTTTATGCTCCAATAAGAAGGAGTGGGTCTCTATAACTTGTGATGAGTATATATGAATATATGAAGATATTTCTAGACCCCTAGGTCTGCACAGGTGACACATTACTCTTGTTATAAGATGGAAGCTCCATATGCTTAAAGATTATACAGGATTCAAATATGGCCAGCAACTTCCAAGACAATGCTTGCCCCCTATGAATGTATGCCCACCTTTACTCTCAGCATCCAGACCAGAATAAAAATCCAATCCCAGCAGGTACAACTATGGAGGTGTAGGGCTTCCTAAGAAAAGAAAGGACCTGTATTATAAAGAAACTATATGGACATATACATACAGTCAGGAGCCAAGAGAGTATACCTGGGACATAGTACTTGAGGTGGCTGGATCAAGAGGGTAGTAGAATATAAAGATCCATAAGAGATCTTCTCAATATGGTAGTTCTTTTCCATGAAATGAGATTTAACAATGAATCTGGAAGATGATAGTAATATGCTACTGGAGTCCTAGGCAGCTTGGAAAGAGTAATGACTCATGATAAATGACAGAGGAAAGCCAAATATGCTGGGGAAGATGGTAGAGTAGGGAATCAAAAGACTCATGCCAGAGTGGGTATATTTTAAAAGGCCAGAAAAACTATCAGATGACCATGTTCTATGGGAGAGTCCAGAAATCATTCCTCTTATGAACTGATGAGAGGAGCACCAGCATCACTGAGAAGTTGAATAAGTAGGAAGAGAGCCCCTTATTTCAGGGATGATAGTAGAAGAAGCTGTTACAGAGCTGGGCAAAGGGGAAATGTAGGACTCCAAAGCAATAGAGGCCCTTAACCAGTAGAAGCATAGTAGAGCAATTCCTACAATGAATGACAAGGTTAGTGTGGTTCCAGGAGTTCCAGACTCACATCACTTTGGAGATGGTTAATAGAACCTGGTGCCCCTATAGGAAAAGTAGATGGGAGCCAAAGGAATACTGCTTATGCTATATGATCAAACAACAAAAAAGGAATGGATTTTAAATGTGTACAAGAAACCTTTAGGGAGTGACACACATTATCCTCATTGTGGTGATGATTTCATAGATATACATCAAAAGATATCATAGACATCTTAGATATACATAGATATATGTCAAACCTTTGTCAAACTGTGCATTTTAAATATATGCAGCTTGTTGAAATCAATTATACCACGATAAAACTGGTCAAAAAATAAAGATGGATAGCTAGGTGACAAAGGGCAGCCAGATAAAAGTTATCCTTCCTTATCCAGTTTCTAGACATGTCCACTTCTCAAAACCAGAATTTATCAGCTGAAGAAGATATTGGATTCCTATGAAAATCATACCACTCAACAAATCATTTCAGTCATAATTCTCCCAATCTTTTTTCAGAGTTTCCATTGGCCATTTATTCAGGCAACCATATACTGAGAATAGAAGAATGCAAAGACATTATGAGAATTTTTAGTCAAAGGTTTTGAATTTATAGTGATATCTTAGGATGTAAAACAACACCATGGTCCCCCTTTTACAGTGGGCTTGTAATAAGGGGAGATAACAAATGAATCCTTGGCCTAGGTCAATTCATAATGGGTCTACTGTATCCACAGACCCAGGTAATCAATTTACTAATGCCTGAATATAGAACTGGAATGGACGTACTTGGAAGTTGGCAGAATTCTCTCATTGGCTTCTTGACCTATGCGATAAAGGCTGTGACAGTGCATAAGACCAAATGGAAGCCTCTGAATCCTTATTCCTTGCCCTTGGTCAAGACAGCAAACCAAAACAATACTACATCACAAGGGAATGTCAAATATTTGTACCATCTTCAAAGGCTTAAAGAAGGAAGGTGCGGTGCTACCTCTTTTATCCTTATTTTATCCACTAATCTGGCCCCTGGACAAACCATATGCATCATGGTGGATGGCAGTAGACTACCGAAAACTTAACTCTTATTAGTCCCAATTGCAGTTGCAGGGCCCAATGCAATTTCTTTACTAGAGCAGATAAACCAGAAACTCACCTTCAGCTATTGAGCTGGTGATTGCATTCTTCTCTATTTTTAATGATAAGGAGAATTAGAAGCAGTTCGTATTCATGTGGGCTGGATACCAGTACATATTTATGGATTATTTTGTCAGATCTCCCATCCTCTATCATAATATAATGTAAATAGATCTGGACCATATTCATTTCTAAGCCCATCAGCTAATCAGAATAGATGAGCAAGAAATGGCAAGTGTGTTTGAGGCTATAAAAAGACATGTGCACCAAGGAATGTGAAATAAGGCCTACAAATGTACAAGGATCTGTTATATCAGAAATATTTTTAGGATTTGATTGTCTAGTACATGCCAAGACATCTTCAAAGTTGAGGAAAGATCTTTGAATCTCTCTCCTCCCGCAACTAAAAAAGAAACACTGCATTAGGTTGGCCTTTTCAGGCACTGAAGGCAGCATATCACACACTTTGGGATATTCTAGTACCTATTTACAAAATGACACAGATGATGCAGTTTTGGGTGGGTCTTGGAATGGGAAAGGTTCTGTACCAGATCCAGGCTGGTGGTGCAGATATCCTGATTCTTGGACCATTCAATGCAGTAAGCCTTATATCTGGGATGGGGAAAGATGGGTGTGATGGTTAGGTTCATGTGTCAACTTGGCTATGATGGTGCCCAGTTGTCTGGTCAGGAAAGCACTGGCTTATCTCTTGCTGTGAGGACATTTTTTGCACTTAAATAATCAGCAGTTGATTGCATCTATGGCTGATTACTTCTGCAGTCAGCTAAGGGGAGTGTCTTTGGCGATGAGTAGCTTTTCAACTGAAGCCTTTAAAGGAGAATTCAGAAGAGAGAATCTCTGGTTCCACTTCAGCAAGCCAGCCTCTCCTGGGGAATTCATCGGAGACCTTCATTGGAATTGCCAGCTCGTGGCCTGCTCTACAGAATTTGGACTCATGTATCCCTACAATTATGTGAGACACTTTTATAAAATCTCATAATTACAGATATCTCCTGTTGCTTCTGTTGCCCTACTACTGTAATGGGCATGGTGCATCGGGATTGGGACCAAGCAGTGCCAGATCCCCTTGTTACCCACTTCTGCTGCTGTTGCCTCTCCCTCAGCTCATATCTAAGGCCACAGGGAAAAACTATAATGGAGGAGGAATTATAAGCTTGATTCATGGTTGAATCAGCTTAGAATGCATCCACCAGTGTAGACAGTAAGAGTCTCATCATCAAATTTTAAGCTATGAGTGATGCCTGGTAACTTGAAGCTCTTCATGCCCAAAGACCATCAAGCAAGGAAAGAAACTGTTCTCTTCATATAAGGCAATTGATGGTGATAATCAGGAAAACACAGGACTTTTATAACAAGAGGCTACGTTTAATGCTCAGGTGATGAATTAAGCTGACTTTTAGTGCTCCAGTGCTCCATTTTAAAAGTGAGTGGACAAGTACAACTGTCAGCCTGAGACAAGAATAGTGAACAGGGGCACAGCCCGTCCATACTAACAGAGGTGCCAGCAGAATTGAGAGACACTGAAGCAGTGGAGGCTGTATTTGTCCCACTAATATTTCCTTTATAAGTTCCCCAGAGTATGAGACTAATCAGTATCTTGAAGAATTTATTCTCCAATGTAGGGAACTTACTGTAAGAAGCAAGAATAATTGAGTGACACAAGTGGCTGACCATGTGTATACTCTGGCTTTGTAACTAGATCTCCTCTTCAGCAATGGTACATATATCTCTCAAATGCTGAAAATATCTGGGGCTGATGGCTCACAGCTGAGCCTTCACTGGTGCTTACCCTTGGCTGCAGGAAAACTGTCTTGCCCAAAGTATCACCTTCGCCCAGGAGCAATCAGTGCCCAATGACTGGTTAGTTCAGATATACAATGTCCTCTTCCTTTGCCTCAATTTGAGACAACCCTGAAGACTCCTGCCAGCTCTAGAGCTCCCTGTAGGATCAGCTGAGGTCTCATTTGCAACTGCATTGTGAGCTTCTGCCCAGTCTGGCTATGTTTCTTTCTTTACAGCTGTGTCTCCTGAGAGCATTCTACAATAAGTCATTGACATGCAATGCCCATCTGACAATCTTTTTCTTAGGAACCCAATTCAAAGCCTGCCCATTCTGTCCCATTTCCACATAAACAAAGCCTGTTCAGTAAAGTAAGCTATTGGGGAGACAGGAAACAGAAGCAAACTGTCTCAAGCAACTAAGGACTTCATAAACATGACTGATACTCTTTGAAGGAAAGCAACATCACGAAAAGAAAGACCAAGATGAATAAACATAATAATTATTCCCTGAGGAAAGAGCTAATTGGGCAAGAGAATAAGAGGCTGAACATTCTAATTAGTATTCTTGATCTAATTGTGATCTGTGTTTTAATCGGTCTTTTCCCAATTGCCCCTGAAATTGAAAAACTTGCGTTCTTATGGGCCATTTGCGTGCTCTCTTCTGAGATTTTTTTATAGATTGTCTGATATATTAGCTGCTGCACACATATCTAATTACCCTAAAGAAAGAAGCTTTTTGTTTGTTTACTTTTGTCCTCGTTTTTTTCTTTTCTTATTTAACTTCATAGCTCACCTAGTTTCTCTCTCTCTTTCTGTTCTGCATCTTCCATCAATGTTCTATTTCTAAGGATAATAGAAATAAACGACTGGGTTCTTTGTGTTTTTAACAATATAGTCTTCATTTTTAACTAGTGGCTTCTTGATTAGAGTCTCAACAGAAAACGTTTTCCCAATGGGCAGAAGCACTAAGACATTTTCTACCCAATTTGATAAAACATCCTGCCCTGGCTGCCATCCTTGAGGGCTGTGGGCCTATCCATCTCATAAATGACATCTGTACATATGTTGCACATGCCCTAAAACATTCTTCACTAAATACATTGCATCCACCAGTGGTGTTGGATTAAAATTTTTTTTAAAAGAGCCATTTGCTGGAGTGTGGAGGCTCTGGATTGTAAGGCAATCTGAGCATTCATTTGGGTTCGCAGAATGTACAAAATAATTGTGATAATAGATACCTAAAAGCCATTTCCATGCTAGGTAATAAGAGGAAAGTTTGGTATCTCTTGAAGGGATGGGCCCCTACATTTCATCTGAACTTCATGCTGCATTCAATATCACTGGAGAGATCATTTAATGTGATGGTTAAGAGAACAGTTGTCTCTGGAGTGGGTCAGCCTGCAAGTAAGGAGTAAGGAGTACTGTGCGCTTCTTCTCAGAATCTCAGTTTCTTTGTCTGGGAAATGGGGATAACAATAATACCTACTCCATGGGGTAGTTGTTTGGATTAAATTTAAAGGACACTACCTGGATTATATCAATCACTATGGGAGGGTAAGATATTGTTATGTGTTTGAAAATTACCAACAGAGATTGCGCTAAAGAAGCTAATGTTCATTTAAAAAGCCATTTAAGAGTAGTGCATATTTTGTGTGTAAATTAAAGGACGGTGATTTAAAATTATTAATGAAAAGTTTAATATAAATTTCATATGCTTTCCTCTCTTCTGTTAATATATAGAAATTAATATATCTAACACACCTGCTGAAAAATTAGCCCTTAACAATGATTTAACTTATCTATGTTGCTTTTCTACAGTGTCATTCTAATTTTTTTTGATAATTAAACACATTTAAGAACCATGCTTCACAATTAATTTCTTTCAGGTAGACTTTATATTAAACTGGGGTAAGATTTTCTTAGTTGTCAAATGTTTACTATGGAATACAACTAATTTCTAGTCTCTCTATGTTGAATTGTTCATGATTTAAGCAATTTCAAATATGTCTAATGCTTGCATTAGGTTGGATTTAAAATCAGGTCTGGGTTTCAATACATATTTTTAAAGACAATATTTTACCTGTAAATTATATTACTCTATATTCTTTGTTTCACTTGTTGAATTGTTTGAAGTGTTGCTTAGAATATAAATAATATGATATATCAGTGTTGTATTATTTGATTTTCTCTTTTTAATATTTTAAAATTTTCTATAGTAATCCAGTTCTGGTGTGTATGTTGTAACTATCTTCTTACATATTTCTGTGAAGAACTTTCTTCACACAGATCATGTCCATATATGTGTGCCCAGTTTTGGACACTGATTTTAATTATTGGCAATATTGTACAGCCTAAGCTATTTTCACTTCAGAATAATTCTGATACTTCTCCTCACCTTACACAGTATTTTTAGTGTTTTTTGTTTATTCTTAGACTTACGCTCTTAGATTTAAATTTTGGAAAGCACTTGGAAATTACTTTAAATATTGTAATTTATTTAGAAAGTTGTTCAAAATCACCAATCAATATTTTAAGAGTTTAGAACATTGGGATATTGAGCCAGTATAGGCATGAATATAGAATATTAATGTGTTTAAATCTCCTTCAAAGTTTTCATTGAAGTTTGATCATTTTACTCATTCTGAATTTGAATTTGCACATCTGCTTTAAACTTTCTTCTAATTGCTTTTATCTATTTGTCCATCTACCTATCATCTTCTATTTCACTGGAAATGGTACCTATTTCTAACCATATTGTTATTCAATTTTTTATTGGACTTATAACCAACATGTTGCGAAACAATGAAAATTTCTAACTTTTTGTTGATTATACACAATCATGCAATCTGTCAATAAAAGAGTTTTTCTTCCCTTCCGATTCTTACGTGTATTACTTCCTTAATCTTCCTCCCATTCTTTCTTTCTTTTCCTTCCTTTCCTACCTCCCTTACTCTCCATCCTTATCTTCCTCCTTTCCTCCCTTCTCTCTGTCCTTCTTTCTTTTCATACTTCACTGTAACATTGCATTTCACGGTAAGACTGGATATCCTTGTCTTGTACCTGATTTTAAAGTGGTTCTTTCTAAGCTCTCCACATTAAGATTGATGTACACTGTAGTTTGTTGGCAGATCCCTTTATCAGATTAAAAATTCCACTTTTCTTCTCAACTTACTAAGAACTTTCTCCTTTTTTTTTGGTGGTGGTGGTGAGGGCATTGGTGTTGACTTATATAAGGTCTTCTTTTATCCTTAACACATTAATGTGATGAAACATATTTATAGATTTTTTTAATGTTAAAACCATTGCACTGGGTGGGCCACAGTGGCTCAGCAGGCAAGGTTCTTACTTTAAGAACTTTAAGTCCTGTATACTTAAATAATCATAGTGCAACAACAAAAACAAGCTACTTCTGCTCTATTCCTCTTCCCCTCCTCTTCCTCTCACAGTAACAATTCTTGAAAGAATTGTTTTGAGAGGGTCTTAGGAAGAACCAATAAATATCATTCCTTATACCTCAGAGTTCAGAACAAATTTAGATTACAAGAGTGAGTGAACTGAGACACAAAACATTGCCTTAAATACCCATAAATGCTATTTTGCAAGTTTATCTTCATGCAGGAAAATACTGAGCTTGATAATTAAACAAGATTTTGACAAATCTATTATTCGCCCAGTCATAGGCAAAGCTCCAGCAAGGTAGGGACATTACTATAGCTCTAAAAGAGACTAAAGAGAAAATTAAATGTTTTGGGAAAAAAGTTTATAGGAAAATATTTAAGCTTTAGTTAAACATACTGCTAGTAAAACATAACTTATAAAATCTTATTCACCTTAATTTAAATAGAAAATCTAAGTAGTTCTATGACATTAAATAATATTCGAAAACACCATACTCAGGTTATTCCACCAAACTGTCAAGGAGCGTTTCACTTAATCTTATAGAAACTCTTTAAAAGAAATGATCAATTTTGAAAAATCTTCTAAGCCATTTCATTAGATCAGCGTTGATTTGATGCTAAAAGTCAACAAAAAACTAAAAATTTCTGGATTTTCTATGCCATTCCTTTGCTCTCTTTGTCTGCCCTTATAAACGATGTCATATTTTTATATTAAAATTTTTAAAATGAGTTTTATTGCAGAATAATTTATATATAGTAACATATACCAATTCTAAATGTAAAGGTCAATGATAAAATGTATACACCACACACAAATCTCTGTAACATACATATAGAACTTCTGTATTACTCAAAACATTCCTTTGCATGACTCTTTAGTTAATCCGAGCCCTACTCCACCCTAAAAATTCTAACACCTTTACATTACAGTCCATTACAATAAACTTCTGGCCAATCTAATGCAGGAACCTAGATGAAAAATCATTGAAACAGTAATAACAAAACAAAATCCAACAATATGTGAAAAAGATATTTCATCAAAACCGAGTGGTCTTCATTCTAGAAGTGCAATTTTTTTTGTTATTTGTTTTTGCTTTTGTTTTTTTGCATGAGCAGGCACCAAGAATCGAACCTAGGTCTCTGGCATGGCAGGCGAGAACTCTGCCACTGAGCCTCTTTTCTGAATAATAAGAAAAGAAAAATGCCTAGGGATGCAAAAAAGTATTTTGTACAGAATACAAAGCAAGTTTCAAAATGATTTTTTTTGTGTTTTTCTCAATGCAGAAAGAATCAATATAATTTTTCAGAGTAATGGAAGATATGTTGAGATTGTTGGATTAAGACTAAATATTTTAAATGAGTCCACTGGGAAGTCAGAAAGAGAGTTGTCTAGGGATAAGAGAATGGTTGACTGAGTAATACTGAGGCCTAATTAAGACGAAACACAATGGGTCTCATGTTGAGAGAGCAAAATAGCCTTCCCAGGATTTGTTGGGATAATCTAGGCTATTAAAGATGATAATATCATTTTATCTTCATCGCTATCATTCAGTCATCAATATGGTTTACCTTATCAAGTATTTACTATGTATCATTCATAGTTCTAAGCACTTCGCATGTTTTAAATAATTCAATCCTGACAAACAACCCTAAATGATAGTTGTGAGTTCATTAATTAGTAATTTATTTTTTATGCAGTGTATGCTTCCTCCAATAATTATATTAATATTGGCATTAAACTTTATAATCATTTAAAAAATAATTATTTAGACCTTAGATCACTTTTGCTGATTTCACTATCCACTTGTTTTTTTTTTTAATTTCACTGTTATTTAGATTGTTATTTTTATTAATTGCTGTTTTCTCTGGATTATTTTATTGATTAGTTTTTATTGATGAGAGTACACAGAAGCTTTCTGCATCACTGATATATCTAAGAACGTTCTTGCTCATGAATAATAGCTCAATCTAAAATTGAATTTTTATGTTGAAATATTGTCCGTTCGAAATGTGTTCTGGCATTTATTATAGTGGCTGAATCATCTCATGGATCAAACTATTTTTTATTTTGTTTTGTAGGTAAATTTGTTATTACCTGGATGGTTGTAGAATTTTTCTTGACTACATGAACTTAAAAAAAACATAATAAATGAGATATGTTGACATGGTTATCATATGTTTGAGTGCTCATGAGCCCTTTTTTTTTACCTTGAAGTCTCAAACATCTCTTTAGGTTTTAATGCCTGTATATTTGTAGACTATGAATCCCTGCAAAAATTAATGTTTTTATTATTTTATTGCTCTTCTGTTCCTAGTCCCAAGCAAGGTACCTGACATATGTATTAAAGTATTTGAACCTCAGAATGGATAGTTGGTTTAACAGTTTGAAAGAATAATATTTAGAGCTTCCAAATGGAATTGCAGCATTTAAAAAACTGTCAATGCCATCAGCAGACTCAAATCAGAAAGCTATTTAAAAGGTTGTGCTCCCTTGAGAAACATGTGAAGGCTGAGCTATTTCTGTCAGAAGCACTTATGTCATATGTTACAACATTAGCATTCATTCGAACATTATAATCACCAGCAGGGCATGGCATCAAAGGTCATTTATTTAGATGCTACAGAAATCTGACACTCATGTTCACATTTCCTGTATTCTGAACACTTTAGTTAGAATTTTGGGATGGTGATAAGTCTGCAAAAGTCTTAGCTTTGCCTACCCACAGGCAAAGGTTTTCATGAATGGTATAGAAATGCTGAAAATACAAATACTTACTATTTTGTTTGACTCAGATCCATGGAAAAGAATTCTGAAGTTTCAAAAGTGTCTAAGGAATTTCTAATGCTGCCATATGATAAAATTGACAGTAGCATGTTTGGGCGGGATCTTTGATTTGCATTTGCTAACCTATTACATTGATGCATTTTCCAGAGCACTGTGCAACTGTTTTCTGCTGTTGCTTTTGCATCAGTTATCTACATCAAGTGAATTTATATTTTTTGATTGTGACAGTTGACTTTTTCATTGTTTCTGTTAATCAATCATTTTGTTTTTGTAATATCTCCTCAGATGGAAGGAGGAGATGATGAATGGACATAAATGGAAAAGAAAAAGAGAGAGTAAAAGAAAATAAAACAGAAAACATTGGTGACAATTTTGAGGAGGAGTCATATAAAGTTGAGAACTTAAATGAATGAGTAAATAGCCGAAGAGAAATGAAAAATATTTGCATTGTATGATAGACACTTAGGGCCAGTATATATTGAAAGAAAAACTCTGCAGATGATTATTACATAAAATTGGTTCAACAAAAATAGTGCTGCTACTGTCAAAACAACAACTACACTTGCTTAACTATGCACAACATTTTGGGTCTAAGAAATATATCTTTAGATGAAAGAACCCTTGATTTATCTTATTTTCCCCATGCCACTCATTTTATACAAGGGTAGGTAATCACAGAGAGTATTTATTGTTCAATCAATCATCAGATGTTCTATAACTTCTGCTTTGAAAGTAAAATGATCTCTCTGCCAGAAAAATAACATACGCAAGTGATGTGGCATGCAGAGATTAAGCTGGATAATATTGTTTACTTCCATTTGCTTTTAAACAAATCTATTTTATTTATGATGCAGTCGGAAATTGCTCCCAGGGTTGACATGAGAAAGGGAGGTATTCAGAATTGGAACACTATTATTCTATTCAAAGAATATTTATTAAAATTCAAATGAGAGAGCATTACAAAGATCAATTCACTTTTCCCAATCAAAGGGATTTATAACTTTTTAAAAATACTAGTTTCTTATTGAAAATAGGTAGGAATTTCCTACCTAACTTTTAAATAAGTATGTATTTATATGTACTAGATTGTCAGTAGCTATAAATAGCATTAATTAATTTTATAAAAATGAGTGAAAATGAAATGCATTTTCATTTTTAAGAAAGAGCATTTGAGAATACAAGGGGAAGATGTGCTATTATATACTTCTGGAGTCTCTAGAAATTGGGAGACATTTCCTTTCTAAGTCCTCCTATCTTGAGCGATATCAATACTGAGAGATGGGGGGGAGGCATAACAAAGGAGTCATTGAGCATTGTGTAGAGCTAGTGTTATGATGGTATTAAAGTCTCAGCCTTGAGAAGAGAAAAAGATGGGAGCATCCAAGAAAGAGGGGAAGTGAATGGATATGGGAGAATAGCAGTGTAATGTCACATTGTAGACTGCACCTTGTAATCCTACTATTCCTGGAACCAGTCAAATATGGAGAGTGTACTGAAATGGGGAACACTGGTGGAAGTTATTGGTGGTAGGGAGCTAGTCAACTGGGACATGTTAAATTTCTGAGATGTGTATCAGTCAAACAAGCAGACATGTCAGACGGATGAGTGCCTATAAGAGACTGGTGTTCAAGGGAGAGAGAATAGAAATATGAGAGTCATCAGAATATAGATGGAATCTAACAGGTCTGGTACTAAGGTAAGGTGAGTGAGGCTCTTGCCTATAGTGTGCATGTAAAGGCGGACCACAAATCTTAGTAATCAAGATAAATAATATTTTTGCACAATATTTTAAAAGTAAGAATTAATGCAAGAAGTCTATGATGAAAAGTATCAAAATCTTAAATGTCCCACTCAGACTGGTTGTGACTCCTTAGGTTAAGATTTTATATACAGAAGAGAATAAATCCAAATACTTAACTCTGGGCACTCAAATGTGTTATTGATGGAAAGGTGAGGAGGAACCATAAAGCGAAGATAGGAAGGACAGGGCAGAAAGACAATGTGTGCGTTCTGAATACCAGGTGAGGACTCAGGAAGCAGGCAGGGTTTAGCTGTGTCAGAAGATGCAGAGACACTTGAGTAGATAAAGTTTGAGAAAAGCCCTTTGGATTAAAAAAAGTGGGGGTGGGGGGAGATGATCATTAATGGCCTTGACAAGAACTGTTTTAGTTGGGTTTTCATTTGAATGAATGAAAGAGGAGAGGAGTAGTGACAACACTTTGGGGGGAGTTTTATTGTCATGGGTATCAGGGAAGGAAGGATGACTAGAAGGGGATTTGAGGTCAACATTATCTTGTATTTGTGCAATTATGGGGATAAAACAGTAAACAGGGGAAAACGTTGATGCAAAGGATGTAGGATGCAACTATAGGAATGATAACCTTGAGTAGGTAAAAAGCAATGGAACCAGTGTCCAGTAGAAGGACTGGTTTAGAAAGGATTATGGGCTGCTCGGTCATTGGAACATTAGAGAAGAAAAGTAAGTGGGCACAGTCTTCAATCCTGACCAGGAATCTTCTATATATGTTTATTTCCTAAATTGAACATTTTAAGTCCTCAACATTTTTCTGAAATGCTCCATCCCATCTGTCCCGTCATATCTCACCTGATGCAGTATATAGCTTCATTCTTTATCTAAAAAGAAAAGCAAAAGCAGAATCCATTAGGTTTAAGCGCTCTTAACTTATGACTTCTTACCAAATGTATCTGCAATAACTTTGACCCTTTTCTCACCAGTAAGAGAGTCTCAACTGAAAAGTTGTCTTTTCCTCCTGAAACCTATTCCTAACTATGTAAGGGATTCTATCTTCTCTCACCTGTAGAGACCTTGCTCTAAAACTTTGTTCCATTTCTTACATATATCTTTAGCTTCTCCCTCTCTTCAAGT
Organism: Myrmecophaga tridactyla; assembly: GCA_004026745.1. NCBI lineage: Eukaryota > Metazoa > Chordata > Mammalia > Pilosa > Myrmecophagidae > Myrmecophaga > Myrmecophaga tridactyla. The sequence continues at coordinate 95,467 of PVIY010005028.1, forward strand.
CCATCTTGTCCTTAGACCACTCCCATAAGGCAAAATTAAAACCTTCCTCAATCTTATACGTGGTGATTGAATAATGTCTCCCCACAAAACATCTTCAAGTCCTAATCTGTGGTCCTACTGTGTGTATGCATTTGTAAATAGAACCTTCAAAGCACCTATGAGGATGAGGCCAAACTGAATCAGGGTGAGGCTTAACCTGGTCTTACTGGAGTTCAGATAAGCAAAGGAAATTTAAACACTAACATAGAAGGCACAGAAGGAGACTGAGGCGATTGCCATGTGAACAGAGGTAGCGCTAGATTGCCAGGAAGCCACCACCAGAGCAGTATCAGGTTTGTAGAGGGCATGGCCTGCTGGTACCTCCATTTTGGACTTTTAGCCTCCAAAACTATGAGATGTAAACTCCTGTTGTTTAAGCCAACCCATCTGTGGTACTTTGTAATAGCAACTGTGACAAACCATTTTACTTCTTTTTATCACTATATAACATCCTTTTCCTTCATAGTTAAGTTTCTAGAAAGAATCTATACTCATATGACTTTCTCATATCTCATTCAGACTTTTGGTCACTATCAGTGCAATTACACAATTATCTGTGTAGTTGAAGTATAAAATGTGTCAAAAAGGTAAAGGCAAGAAAATTAAGTTAGCCCATAAAATAACCACCATATTTAAGAACTTAGACAACAAATTACATCTCAGCCATCTGTATATCCCTCACCAACTGCATTTTTCTCTATAATACCCAGAGAAAGTGTTCCTGCTTTGAGTTTATTGTTTATCTATCTCATACATATTTTTTATGCTTTAACATGAATATATGCATGCCCACAAAATATATGGTTTGCTTTGCATGTTTAACATTTATGTTCATTTTACCATATTACATACATCTGTATGAAACTTTTTTCTTTTCTCTTATTTGTGTGATTTATCCATGCAGATATATGTATCTCTAGTTATTCATTTCCCCCTTTTAAATAATGATTATTTTATGAATATACTGTGTGCTTATATGGTGAATTCTATGTGAGTGGATATTGGTGCTGTTTCCGTTTTTCTTTAATTAAAAAATGGTGCAATGAATATTCTTGAACATGCTTCCTCATGAACAAGTAGATTGTTTCTCAAGGGCAGCAGTTCTCAAAGGATGACCAGGAAGCTTTCCATGGGGTTCATGAGGTCAAGATTATTTTTGTAAAGTAAGAATATGTTATTTATTATTTTTGCCCTCATTCTATCATTCTTTCCAAAGGGTACTTGATATGGGCGATCGCAACAGATTGAATGTGGAGTAGTTATGGGAATCCAGCTGTCTTCTGTTACATCAGAAAGTAAAGACATTTGCAAAGATGTAAAGCAATGCCTGTCTTCTTGCTGCTTTTTCATTTTTGAAATCATAGATATTTTAATGAAAAATGTTATTTTAATTTGCAATTGGTTTATGATTTTTATTTTGAAATGAAACAATAAATATTTTTAGATATTCTTGTTTTAGTTCCTGACATATTAAATATTGATAACTATAATACCCCAATAAATAATTTTTTGGCTCTTCAATAATTCTGAAGACAATAAAGAGGTCTCAAGAGTAAAGGTTTGACATCTTCCTTCCTAGTATATGTATTTGAATTGAGTTGCTTTGTCAGGTTTGTGAATCATCCCATTTACTGGATTTATTGATTTTTCATTCTAAATAAATATCAGATGAGAAATTTCATTGCTTCTCAATCTTTCCCACACTTGATATTTCCTTTCTGTTTTAATTATTGCCAATCTGATGGGGGCAATCTTGTATTTCCTTGTGGTTTGGATTTGCATTTCTCTCATGTTTGGGAATGACTCATGCCACCACAAGAGACATGTTCAAGTCCCAACCCCCAGTCCTGTGGGTATGAATCCATTTGGAAATAGGACCTTTGAAGATGTTATTATTAGTTAAGGTGTGGACTCATTTATGAATAGGATTTAAGGATCATATTCAGAGGAGGCAAAATTGAATCAGGGTGGGCCATAATCCAATATGGCTGAACTCTTATAAGCAAAGGAAATTAAACATGGAAGTAGAAGCTAGAAGTAGGAGAAATTAGAGAAAGAGAGAGATTGCCATAAGACAGAATATCACCAGAACACTACAGGCTTTGAAGAA